>JBBPCX010119703.1:0-20185 GCA_037974365.1 Hydrocynus forskahlii
GTGAAGGTTCCTTAATAAGGGTGTGGTGTGAGTGAATTTAGGAACGTTGAAGACTAACCTTGCTGCTGCATTCTGAACCAGCTGAAGTGGTTTAGTTACCTTCTGTGGAAGTCCAGCCAGTAGAGAATTGCAGTAGTCCAGCTTGGAGATGACCAGAGACTGGACGAGAATCTGCGTAGCTTTCGTGGAACCAAACTGTTCTTAAATACGATACAATGTGCATAAAACATTTCAAAATACAAAAGTGAGTGACTGAGCTGATACAAAAGTGGCCATGCCTGTGGCTCAGCCGTCAGTGAATCAGGTGTGTGCATGCTTGTGTGTCAGTGTGTGCATGCGTGTGTGTCTGTGTGTGTATGTGTGTGTGTGTCTGTGTGTGTGTCTGTGTGTGTCTTGTGTGTGTATGTGTGTGTGTGTCTGTGTGTGTATCTGTGTGTATGTGTGTGTGTGTCTGTGTGTGTATGTGTGTGAATACCGTGCTGTGGCCCCTCAGAGGCCCAATAGCTCCTGTGAGAGGAAGCGAGTGTGTGCGTGCACACACACACACACTCACACTCCTTCTAATTCTTTTTCTGAGAGCTTAGACATAACTTTCAAGTGTGTGTACATGTGAGGGACCTCCAACTAGAAGCCCATTCACTTGTGTATGTACTTCACCATAAAGTGTGTTTGTGAGGTTTGATGTGTGTGGCATGTTGTGTAGTGTATTGCGTTCCTTGCCTGATGTGATTACATTCTTGTGACACTGATGGATTTCACATGCACATTAGATTAGAGAGATTCATTATCTGACCACATAATACACAGCACAAATGTTCAGTCAAACAGCACGCTGATTCAGTCTGCTTTCCAAATGCACTCCCCAACCTTCATATTCTGCAAGCGTAGGCACTGCACCATTCATTCAGGGTAGGCCTGCTCACAGTGATGCCAAAAACATAGCGCACGGAAGAGAGCATTTAAGATTATTTAATGATTAGCTATTGTACAGAAAACAAGTTTCATTAAAGATTTAAATGAGTGTTCCAGTAAAACAGTTGTTCACTAGACGTTATACAGGTTCAGATTTAGGGTCTCTGCGGTGTATGTCAATTTGACAGGATTCACGATTTTTCACTACAATTCCCAGCATGCATTACTCAAATAATGATGGAAACAATGGGAATCCTCATCTCAACCGGATAGGTCAAGTCGGATAGGTCTAAAGGTTAATGAATAAAACCAAGCCAGTATAAGTGTAACCTCAGTTGTCAGACAAGATGTTTTTTTTTTCTTTATTAAACAGACAACTAAACAGAAAAATACTTTGAGTGTGAAGTATACTTAGATGTGAAAATAAGATATATATTATATTATAAATTAAAGTTAGAGTGAGAAGCTAGCAAAGAGGATGGTTCTCTTGACCTGCACATGGGGATCAGAGAACCAATATGATGACCTTTCTTATTTCTCTGGATGGGGATTGTGGACAGTAGTTTTCTCAGAAAGCATGTTGGAAGTGGATAGTGGCTCCTGTAAAAGGCATTGATATCACATAGAAAATGATGTCAATTTAACAACACACAGCACAGAGGACTTTCAGCCAGAGAAAACAGAGCCCAATAGACATTTGGCATCTGGCCAAATAACTACCTTGCATGATTGGTGTCCCCCTCGTCTGACAAGTAAATTCTGTCAGCCAAGTAGTCCATTTTCATCAGTATAATGATTATCTGAAGACAGTTACCAAGGTAAAGTAATCAGTTTCAGTTAATCTTCAAATCAGTTTCAGTTAATCTTTAAACTGAAACTCTAGAGGCTACCATAGCATCCCTGTAAGGTATGAGTAGGCATTTTAATGCAGATGTAGCATTGGTTAATTTTTTATTTTGGATATAATGCCTCAATTAGGCTTTGTGCATAAGTAAAACATTATTAGACAGACTGTTGTTTCTAAGAAGTGCACCACAAGTTTGCTATGCAAACTACAGGCTACATAACCTCTCTAGAAGGGCTTAAAGTGTCCTATAAAATTTGTCTTGCATTTATTGCACTTAGCACTTTGGTTCAGCGCTTTCAATGCTTGTTGTCTGAAGCCATGCTGCACCTACAAGAGGATGGCCTTCCAGAAAAAAACATTGTAAAATGGGCAGGCAGAGACAAAAGGTAAGCTCAGAAAAGCAAGGTTTTATTCATTTCCCATACTAGAGCTCACAGGATATTTTTATTCTTGTATTTATTTCCCAGAATGTAATTTCACAAGTCTTTAATGTAGAGTCAAGGTCAAGTATCAAGTCAATCAAAGGAAAACCTACGTAAAGTTGTGGGCCTGTCAACATGACGAATGACCAGTCTAACTTGAGTCCCAATCTCTGAGATGAAGTCTGAAGCAATAGCATTGTCAGTACTAGAGCTACATGTGAAACTGTTTGATAAAATTCACACAAACAATTACTTGACATTCACTGGAACATGTTCTTAAGAACATTGTCTTTGCTGATCTAGGAGATAAGTGGGGCATGAGAAACCTTTGTCCTCTTTTCATCTCACTTTTGAGTCACTGCTCAGCTTTCTGAGGTAAACACTGAAAACTGCAGTTTGCATCATAGTTTTCTCACACATGGCCAGAGTGAACAGGAATCTCCCAGCCACTAAAATGACTGAAATAAAACACAAGTTATCAGCCATTTGATTTAGTGTATGCAGCCTGTGAGTTCCCGTGACAATGCTGCATGGATGGGAAATACTGATCCATGGTGGGAAACAACAGGATTCTGAACGAATTACTTTCTTTATAGTTATGTCGTTACTGTCAGACACTCAATATCCATCAAAAGATGTGTGTGTGTGTGTGTGTGTGTGTGTGTGTGTGCGCGCGCATGCAGTGTGTCTGAGATGCAATACGACCATAACCAGTAGGGGCAGTTCAGCACAGTGTGACGTTTAATTAGCTAGAGACTGAACAAACAGCGACAACAGCCACATTACTCACATGAGTACAGCCATAACATGATTCATACTACTATTATTGGTGAGGAGAGCTAGCAAACATTTGCAAATCTGTAGGACTAATAAAGGGTTATCTTAGCTTATCTGATCGACATGAACATTTCCGCCGCTATCTGTGTGTAATGGACTTACTGAAAGGATGTTTAACTTGCCATTCAGGTGGAACAAGTTTATGCACTACAGGTCTTCTATGAGCAGGTCATCTAAAGTGAATAGCTACCACAGAATGAAAGAATGATATTTATTAATAGGCACAGCAATCTTGTGCTTGAAAGTACTCAAAAAGACTTCTTATGCCAGGAGGGTTGATTCAGGTCTGATCCACCACCAAGTGTCATACAGCTTTCAATCTACCAAACAGACTAAAGGTATGAGTGGGTGAACAATGCTGCTGATGTAACCACTGTGCACGTGCACATACACAGTAATTAACAGTATGTGTATCACAACCCTAATATGTCGGTCCAAAATCTGCCATGGGTGAGAGTCCCCTTAATGGTGCACAGTGAGTAAAAGCAGATATTCCCCGTTCAGTAAAAGCTCTAGGGACATGAAGACTAATGTACTGGAGCAAGTAATTTTCCATTATTTACAATGAGCATAGATGTGAAATAAGATGGCACATGGCCAGGGAACACCTTAATAAACGGAAGTTCTATGTTTTCCATGCATAGACAGAGCCATTAAAAACCCAGTGATATTTAAAACATTAAAATCAGTATTGGAAGCTCTGTAAAACCGATTAATTTTT
Source organism: Hydrocynus forskahlii (assembly GCA_037974365.1). Lineage (NCBI taxonomy): Eukaryota > Metazoa > Chordata > Actinopteri > Characiformes > Alestidae > Hydrocynus > Hydrocynus forskahlii. The sequence goes on from JBBPCX010119703.1 coordinate 3,740, forward strand.
TTTTTCTACATTTAAAACTCATTTGTGATTGTACAGATCAGTTTGTAAGGTATCAAGAGCAGAATAAAAAAAATTAGTGTCATTTGCAGAAAGAGAGAATCTGCAGTCTAAGATGGTGGCAGCAATAGAATTAATAAAGATACTGATAAAACTTTTCCATTGAACCATGCGGAATAGCTTTGTGACGGTTTAGAAACTGGCCTATAATTATGGAGATCAGCTTCCTTTTTGGAGTGGAATTGCCTGAGTTGTCTTCCAGAAACTGTGAATTCTGCATGATAAAACAAAAATACACTTTGATACTATGATACTTTCAGGCTTACTTACTGCCAGTTATATTGAAAAAATTTGCAGCAGCTACATCAAATAGAAAAGCTTGTTCATTAAAATTGTTCAAGTTTCTCCTATCCATCATTGGAGGCTGATTATTTTTTAAAACTTAGTAAATGTGTGTAGTTGATTTTTTTTCTGATGGAAAACATCATATATATCAAGGTTAAATTAGTGAGGTCTCTTTGATTGGGTCTGACCAGTTCATGTGAAAAGTTATTTGTGAAAGAGGTGACTAATAACTAATAACTAATAACAAAAATGAACATTTACGCCAGAGCACAAAAACTGTACATCTAACTCATTCCGATCGGAGATTAGATGGTCATCATGTGAGATATCGGTCAGAATGAGGAATAGAGAAGTTGTTTTTGAACACATTAATTGCGTTCCAGAAGTTAAAAGTATTTGAAGAGGAGTATATAAATAATTGAAGATAAAAATCTACCCTTTCCAACAGAAGAGGTACATTTGTTCATCAGCTGCCTAAAAGTAAAGCAGTGGTCTTTTCCCCAGTCTGTCTGGGAGAAGTCTATGCTTTTCTCAGGCTTTAAACAATGAAGACAGTCAGTGTCAGTCATTTCAGACACAGTGAATATCACTGAACACTGGATCACATAAAAAAGCTTCACTATAATTGTTGATGTTTCTCCTGTTCATCGTGGGAGGCTGATTTTTTTAAAAATAAATGTGTCTAATGCATCCAGTATATTTTGTTTGTGTTAGCATTTCACTGCATGTTATGCTATGTATGATTGTGTATGTGACAAAGAACATTTGAATTTGAATTTGAATAATTCAGTATATCAAGTTAAACTTGGTAAAGTGAGGTCTGTTAGATGGTCTAGCCAGTTCATGTAAAATGTTTTTTGTGAATGAGGTTGCCACAGACTAAACCTACGTTTCTGAGCCATTTTAGTGAGATAAAAGTTCAACTGCATATGAGTCAACACCTTTAGATCATGTTTCGAGCATGTACCACAGAGTGTCAACCTGTGGCCTCTTGCATGATATATTTTATGTACTTTAAGTACTCATCTTTAGTTCAGTTCTTAGAGGATGCATTTAAAGCTATAAATTTAAGGGTTTATTTCAGCTCACACTTAAACTTTTCCTAGAAGCAGCTCACCTAAGGTAAAGGGAAAAACCTGGGGCCAAAATTCACTTAAAAAGTGTGATCCATGTTGCTTTCCAACAAAGTGTCTTTCTGCCTTTGATTGGTAGAGGGCTAGATAAATACTTGGACAGGAAGTGGATATAAAACACTGGAGAGGGCTTCTAACCATAGATTCCATATTGTTTCCACATGCACAACACATTGTCTGCTTCTCTAAAACTGTCTTGAGAAAAGCCATTTTATCAACAACAGTTACATGAATGTGTTCAAAAGCAGAGTTCAGTTTTGTTCTAAGATACTTATTTTATCCACCCTTGGTAGCATGCTGCTTCTTTACACAGATAATGAAATACATGTCTGCGTCACAGTAAACTCAGTTAAGCTCTAAGACTTTTCCTAACCAGTCGTAACAGAATGAGGCTTAATTCAAGGTGGAATCCACATTCTTGATGTTAATGGGCTAATGTGACCTGTGAACTATAATTGTGTCACAGCTAAAAGGAAAAACTTCAAAAGAAGAGCAATAATGACCAGTCTGTGGAGTCAATAAAAAGAGGTACTTTCTCCATAGCTCAAAATTCCACCATCCTTCCAATCCTAAACCCAACCAGTTACACTGCCCACCCAAAAACCTTTTCCAAAGTTCTCGCTCACATTATTTTGCCCTTCAAAGAGGCACTGACATTTACATAAGCAGCTATTTACACACACACCTCAGCTGCCTTGCAGCTAAAATGGCTAAATGAGATATTTCTGAAAAGAATGTATATAAGAACAAGAGACGTCTAATGAAAACAAGTCAAAAAAACATCTGTATTTCAAATAAATGATAAAAATACAGAAAATTAGACTCCTTGCAGCCATGCGAGAACTGGCTGACCATCAAAACTGTTACCCAACAGATGACAACACTTAAAGCTTTCATCGCTGAGAGAAAGGAAAAAATCAGGTTCCAGTCTTGCTTCAGATCTGAATATCCACGTGTGTTTCTGTCCATCCTTCCACTGTGAGAAAATGACTTAATGCTGTGGGTGTGAAAGCATGTGAGACCATCAAAAAGACATTACTGAGAAAAAGACAAAAAAGAACATTTGCATCAGAGCACTAAAAGTGTACATCTGTTGAGTGTGCTAAAACAGTTTTAGTTATTTAGCAAATATGGCAGGCGCTTAAAACATATACAGTTTAATGACTACTTCTTTTCAAAGCAGACATTTCTTGCTGAGCATTATTGTTTATAAAGATATAGTTTACAGAGGCATATTGGGGGTTTTTTTGACAACGTTTACATTTTTTAGTGTTCACTTTATGATTTTTTTTCCATTTATTTCTCTAAATTGTTCAGAATAATGAAGCAAATGTCTGCCACATCAGTTAGAAATAGGTGACACCTTCTTTCACAGTTTAAAAACATAACACGAAAGCGCACAGCACAGCTGCTCTTAACAAGCTGCGCTAAATGCAGAAATGTGCATGTAGGCACATGATCCTCAGACACCCAACACTTCAGACCTACTGCTTTAATGGAAGGGTCTTCTCAGAGCTAATTCCTAGAAACACAGTTAACCTTTTTTACAGATTAGTTGAAGAGACTATAAAATCTGAGGAATGTTTCTCTGTTTTTTTTTCATGACTCAGTGTGTAGAGTGGAGAGATCATGGGCCTATTCAGAGTGTGTACATTTTTGGTGTCTTTGCCAAACAATGTAAAAAAATTAAAATAAAAATATAAATTCACTAAGAGAACATAATGCAATGGGGGCAAATGAGGTGACGCAGATTCGCAACGGGCACATAGTTTCAGTAAGCATGTTGATAAGGGTTGTTGGTCTTTTGAAGTAGTTCTTGGACCCAACGCCCTATGCTTGTCCCAACAGTAAGGAACAGGAACCCATCCCAAGTGGTGATGTCATAGCAGATATCATATCACTCTCCAAACAGCTGTTAGTTATTGGGTGACAAACTCTCATGGGTGGATGTCTAGACAAACCCTCCGATGATTAGTCCGTTTGGACTGCATTGTTGTGTGTCAGTAGTCTTGAGCATGTCATTAAATATGATCTATGACATTTCAGTTATGCTAAGCCAAGGTGTAATGAACGTGGAACTATGTAACTTGTACCTGAAACCTGAAACTGCTGACACGGAAACTCTCTCCAGACATGTTTGTCATATTAAGCAAAGCAGTCTGTATCTCTTATGTAATCACCTGTCACTGCTGCTCAGAACTAACCCCTTGCATGTAGACTCCACAATGCGGTTCCTCATTCGCATAACTCAAATCTACATATATCTTTCAATGTTATCATATACTTCTTAGTGGTCAGTAAAAATTAAGCCTTAAGATTAATTACTGAATAATAAAGGGTTAAGGGGGTAAAGAGATTGCAAACAATAATTGCAACCACACAAGTTTTTCCTTGTAACTATGAAGTAAGCAAAAGTTCATGCTTTGACACATCAGAGTTTAAAAGGCAGTTCTTTTGATCTTTCAAAATTTCTATATAATGTTACTTTTATAAAGGAAACAAAGCAATTCAGGGTGGTTTGTGTGGTGTGCCGTGCATGTATTTGTTCCTTTTTTAATCCATTCACTTGCTGGGAGGTACATGCTGGGCATCCACGGCAAATTAGTTCCCAAATAAAACATATAGTTTTAAGATACACAACTATTTGACCATTATTCAAATGACATTATAAAACTCAGAAGATATGAGTAGGGTTACAGATTGCTTTGATTGTAAAAATGGTTATATTTTACCACTGAAGTAAAGAACTCTGATTTGCTGCACTTGTCCATGTTTGTCCAATTCAGCACCCAAACAATCTGACTGATCTTGGTAACATTTTTATCAACAAAAGCAACTGGTACAACAGCAGTGAGAGCATGAGACATAAAGATAATATATATATGCTAGCATGTGCTGACCATACTGTATGTAATTTAGGTCGGCATACAATATTTGAGTACTGGTGCTTTTAGTTTTTTTTGCAGCACTGATAGATAACCAAATGTGCATTAACTACAATAAGTAATTGCACTCTCTGTTGCCTGACAACTTGCTTTACCTAAATTTTACCAGAGACAGTTGTTAGAATGTTCAAGCTTCAGTCTGGTATTTAAACTGATGTATCTCTCCAAAATCTGACAAGTGAGCTATACTGTATGAGTTGTTATTGGGCATCCTGGCAACACTCTCCAAACAAAATGTAACACCCACCAGATATTCATTCTATGAGCTTAGTCTTTTATAAACCTGCCAGGCATCCACTGTCATGGAGTCAAAATAGAAATATTCACCCAATTTAAATTTAAATTTAAATTGAATTTTAAGAGGGCTACGTAATAAATAAAGTGCTGTGAGTGGGGCCTCTCAAATAATAGGGATAGGAAGCGGAAGAGGGAGTGGAGGGAAAAGGAGAAAAAAAGTTGACCTTTTACTGTTGCACTGTGAAACGTGGCACCAGACGTGCAGTGGTGGAGGAGCGTAAAAGCAGGCAGCGCATTCCAAGAGTTTTCCTCATAATCCCAGTGTAGCTTTCTCTGGCCCTTGTCAGCATTCGCTTTAGCCTGGGTGTCCACTTGACATAGTGCTCCGACTTAGTTTTAGCCACAGTTATGTCTGTTGTGGAGACATGAGGTTGAATATGTAAACTGATAGCAGTAACAGAACTTCATCTCAAAACACAACTTGCAATAAGTGTTGTAGTACTGTCCTAAAGAAAGACTTTTTTCATAATCTTGCTTAGAGTTCAAACAGTGTTACTTATCGAAAGGAGTCATTTTAAAGCATGCAGTCCGTATATCTGATCTTGGTGGAGGGGAGAATGTCAGTGAGGTTTTGTACAACAAATATCATCTAAATGTTTTTGGTTCTTCTCCATTGATATTAAAAGCACTCATCACTCTTGACTACTGTCAACACTTTTGGGTTGGGACTGAAATGTGAGATGAAAGAAGTTTGTAGTTCCACAGCTAAACACAAAGTTCTCTGTCTAAATCTTACAGTGTCACCCTCAGGCTTGATGTTTGATGGTGAAGGTTTGGAAGCGATGACTGTGGTTTGGCTTTGCTTTCACCGTATCCATTCTCTCTCTCTCTCTCTCACTCTCTCTCTCTCTCTCTCTCTCTCTCTCTCTCTCTCTCTCTCTGTCTCTCTCTCTCTCTCACTCCATCTCCACAAAGGGCAAAAGGCCGTAGACCACTTTTCAAAGAAATGAAGCAGCAGAAATAGAACAATTACACAATAATCCTTTACCTTTTTGTGTTTGCAGTTCTCGGTAGCTGTTGGGGGAATCTATTCAAATAAATTACATCCAGTGTCAGGACAAAAAATGTCCCTTGTGCCCTGTGGATGGATCATTGTTGTTCTGGCTAAAAATGTTTCATCACAGGACAAAAGGGCTGCTTTAGGCTAACACTGTATTATGAAGTTGCAGGGACCCTTCTCTCTTAGAGTAAATATGGCCCAAACCATGCCAGCAAATTGCCCACCACAGCTTAACAGGGCCACAACGGCCCCCTGACAGTAAGGGTCAAGCATGTAGACCTGTATTGTTCTTTTGAACACACATGTTTTTGTCCACTTGTAGAAAGATCATGAAGAATGACTCATCTGATTGGATCACTTTTTCCACATCTCTGCAGACCAGTGCCTGCGTTTTTACAAGACTAAACTCTTAAATGTGCATTCACCCTAGTAATGAGTGGTATATGCATTGCAGCGCCACTACACTACTATAATATCCCTCTCAGTGCTGTGGATGAACTGTTCTTGGTGACAGTCACCAACCCTAACCGTCACCCTTCCTCTGTATTAGTACTTTGTGGAAAGTATTTTACACCTTTTGTTTAAATTACTGTCTTGAGTCTGTTGGGAAACTTCTCTACCAGCTTTGAACATCTAGACTGTGAAATATTTGCTCACTGTTCTTTACAGAACTGTTCAAGCTCATTCACATTGGATGCTGACTGGTGGTGGACTGCAAAGTCATTATATCGAATTGAACAGGGTTTAAGTCTAGGCCACTCAAGGACATTCACCTTTTTCCTCCTTCAGCCACTGTGTAGCCAATTTTGATGTGTGCTTTGGGTCAATGTGCTGTTGGAAGGTGAACCTTTCTCCCATTGATTACTTTCTGTCTATGGGCGGCATGTTTTCTTCAAGAATTTGACAGTATTCTGCTACATCCATATTTCACTCAATCCTGACAAGTGTCCCAGTCCCTACTGTAGAGAAACACCCCCACAGCAGGGTGCTACCACCTCCGTGCTTTACTGCAAGTATGTTGTTCTTTGGAAGAGGTTCCGTATTGGCTTTCCACCAGATGTACTGTTCAGTGTTCAGAACCAATTGGTTTGATTATGATCTCTGACCATAACACCTTTTTTCTACTCATACAGGACACATTTGTGGAGCACTTGTGATATTATTGTCTCACACACACACACAATGACTGCAGTTTGCCATAAATTCCTGTAACGGCCTCAAAGCTGTCCAAGGCCTCTTGTTAACCTCACTGACCAGTTTCCTCCTTACACTTCTATCCAGTTTGGAGAGACAGCCTGATCCAGGGAGGGTCCTTGTAGTACAAAACAGTTTACATTTCTTAATAATAAACTCTACTGTGCTCCTAGGAAATGATAAAGCCTTTCATTTGTGCCTTGTGCCTGTCCACAACTTTATTCCTGAGATCTTATGGGTGCCTTGCCACCATTAACAAGCACTGGAATAGCTGTTTTTTTAGGCTGAACTAATCAAATTGATTACAATAATCACAGGTGGAAGCTAAGTAGCTTGGTGTGCAATGGAGAAGTATTTTTAGGAAGGTGGCAATCCTTTATCTATCTTGTTATCTGGTTATTGTCTGGTTAGCTGTTGCTATCATATCTTTCACTTGGAATGTTATAAGTTGCTCGGAGTAGCTGTGTTCGAAAAGTGCACTCGTTCCTTATGTAGGGCACTATGTAGTGAATCAGCCATTTTGTAGTGTTGTTCGAAATTCCAACTGTCAATTTCACCCACTAGTTAGTGCACTACAAAATCGCTGCGCAACATGCTAAAATCTGTACACTACATGAATACACATATACCATCATGCGCTGCGGGTTTGTTTTACTGTTATCCCACGAAATAAGGTCAAGAAGAGGAGGAGCCAATACAGTTGCCAGCAATGGAGAACATCATGCACAAATGTGAGTAGTGTTTTGTTCTTCAGGTTTATCATAACGTAATGGTAATTAATTAAGTCCTGTGGAATTATGAGCATTACGTGGTCTCCTCTGTCTCAGCAGCAGTATCTTGACAAGTATTATCAAAATTAATGCTCGAACTGGATCCATTTGCTGCAGTCCCCATCATGTTTGTAGGCTACTCCAGTGCTGCAGAAAAAAAAAATAGATATGCACAGATTTTAAACTTTGCTGTTTATTACAGTTAACACAAGTAGAGGTCAATATCTTGAATGGTATAGAAATATTAAGTTTGTTCAAATCCTGAATGCCCCATAGCCGTGTCATAGGTCCACACGGAGAGACAAGACGTGTGTTTATGAGACAGAGATGAATTGCCAAGATCTGGCACACTATTTAAGCAACAGTTAGTAAAAATGTAACATCCCGAGTGTCCGAAATTAACTAAACATCGCCTCCCCTTGTTCACTAGTTATACCTATATAGCAAACACTATGTAGTAAATGAGTGAGCGAGTGAACGAGTGTTCTTTTCAAACACAGCTACTGACAATTTGTGTGTGAGTGTGTGTGTGTGTGTGTGTCTTCATTTCAGGCTGCAAATCAACAAAATGTGAATGAAACAAAGGGGGTTATTGTTTTCTATACCCACTGTATCACACTAATGGATGAGCATCATGCACCCTGAGGGTGTGCTTCTGAAAACTATTTCCTTCTCTGTTTACTGATATCTTTCCTATAGATATAAATGCAGATGTCCATTTAATCACTACTCATGTTAAATATCAGCCAGTCTCCTGCGATTTATGCCCCAATAATTTATGCTTTTTCCATGCCCCTCAGATCTTTTTCTCTGGCAGTCTTGATCTTTTATACTTGCCACAGAGCATGATGGGATTTCTTTACAGGTTAATTTCTTAATTGTATCATTCAGTACATCTGACTGGATGTATGCTGGGTGGGGGGGGGAGGGTATAGAACTCCCTAGCTTTGGGCTGTGAAGCAGTAAAACTACTTACTCTGAAGTGATGGTACAAAATTCATTATTAATGAGAAGAAATGAAAAGGAATGATTGAGAGCCAAAACTAATCATCCGACGTTAGTACCTGAGTTGACGACCAACATTTAGTTTAAAGCTTTCCCTGAAGAAACTGTTACTGCAGCAAAGGAGGGACAAACACCAAATGAATACCCCCCACCCCCCACCACTCACAGACACACACACATACAAACATAGATATGCATCAAACTTAAAACATCCTCCTAGGATAAACATTCTACCAATCAAACCTGTCCTGGGAGGGATTACAGAGGTTCCCGTGTTGGTCATGTAAACAAAGAGGTACAGTAACAACATGATATCCTTACATCAACACAAGATGTGAATTTCTTACAGGACTGCTATTTCCTCTTAATGTCTACATGACGTAATGTCTACTCCAGCACTTAGAGACCATCGAAACCAACCTAAACGATGTTCAAAATCAAATAATTTGCAGTGTTTAAAAGGGCTTCCATTAAAGGAAAAAAAACAATGGCTGTGAATAAGTATACTTACCTCAGTGAAATCAACCAGAAGAATGCAAATGTGAAGCACATGAGGAAAAAGGAACTATTGAAAATGCCCCTATGCTAGAATGGCTGTTCTCAAATTACTCACAGACCAACGGACCAAGCCAGTGGCTAATACCACCAGAATTGAAAGCGCCTGGCTAACTGCTCACACATGCACTGTGCAAAAACTTCTATCTCTGTGTATTTCAAATACCTTTTCTTTTAGCTGTTTTCCAGATTAATCCAAGCTATATTTTCCAGCAGACACATTTATTTAGGATTGTGATGATCCACCATTCAAGCAAGCACAGCTGCAAAATGTTCAAAATTGTTCCTCTCAAATGTGCACGGCTATACCTGGTCATTATTTGAAGCTTTGAAAATATTGCTGATATTCGCTGAAAACAGTTACTGTTTTAGAGATGACTGCAGAAAGAAAACACACCTAGTCACCTGTTAAAAAAGCACCTTGCTTTTTATAGTTCAACATGCATCTACAGGCCTTGTGACTAAGGAATTGGATGATGAGGATTTACGTGTCCATAATGTCACCATTTGTCACCCTTTCAGTGCAGGCTCTGTTCTCTCACAGTTTCAGCTTGTCCCATGTCTAGACAGAAATAGTTTCAAAGAAGTCTTGTTATATTTACTAATATGCCGACATAATTAAGTTCGAGGTGACAGACAACACATCCCAGGTGCGAAAAAAAAAACCCTGATTACTTACCATCTGCCCACAATTATGTTAAATTCAATGAGTGTTAGTTACACTAGTGTGAACACATTTGTTTCCATCAACATGCACATTTAGTGCAATAATTACTGAAAAATGCCACAGAATGTGTTCTGATTGGTCTATAGTTTTATCTAGGACAACAGTATGCATTTTGATTTTTTTTAATTATTACTTTAACTTTCGATACTTTTATACACAAAGAAATTTGGATTTTGCCCAAAATCTGTAGCAATAAACAAAAACAAAAAACTATAGCCTCCATGCGATGCTAATTGATTTGACTTGAGAAAATGACTTGTTCAGGATCACATGCCCAAGCGGTGCCATTGCCTAGAAAGTCAGGTTTGGACAAAAGTGACCCATGTCAAGGTTTCTGATTATCCATTAACTCCTAAAAAAAAAAGAGACCTGCAAGTTTACTCGTTACTCATATACACCTTTATGAAGGCACTCAAAAAGATCACGGTTTCTTCTGGAAGAAGAGTACAGGGAATTTAACACTAATGATAAACTGTCTACAGGTCTGTGTTCAGATGTAATATGTAATCAGCTCTAAACAGGGCTCTCTGCAGTAAAAGGTGTACAGGACAGCACGTGGAATGGACGTGCAGGCTTGAATTAACACCGATATTTCATTTCTCTAGTTTTCGTGATATGAACTCTGCTGAAGAAGAAAGAAAATCTGAACCCAAGTCAATTAACTTGAGGTCTCAGAGAAAATCAGTCTGTATAGAAGACAGTTCAGAGAGTTTAGGCTGGAGGAGGGTAACCTCTTGAGAGAAACTTTAGCTTTCTGTCGTTAAGGGTCACTTAATTCCATCAGCTGACATCCTAGAGGGAGACAATATGAATTTTGTTAATCATAATTGTTAATCGCAGTATGAAAAGTCCAACAGTTATTATCATTTTCACTAGTAAATAAAATAATCTAACAGCTGGTTTTGCACATGTATTTTTATGTAGGCTATTTACCTTTATGTATGTAAATATGAATAAAAGAAAGAAACAGTGAATGAATTCATGAATGAACAAATGAATAATGAATAAATGCCACAACAAATTATAATCGAATATTAGGCTAATATTTACAGATCAGTACGTACTTTTTCATACTAAGCAGGTCCATTGCTCTGTCCATGAACAGCAGAGCCCTGCTGTCAAAGCATCCTACATTCTGCAGCGCCCTCGTGTGGACATAACTACATACTACATATTTATAATTGATCACTGTACATTCACCGAGTCATATCATTTTTCATTCATGCACAGAAGCTGATTAACAGCTGACAAATTGTAATATAGCCAGTCAGAAGCGCTGTCTGAACTTCCGATACATTAAATTCAAGAACAGCTCCCAGTCTCAGAACAAACTCTTTACTCAACCAGTGTTTGTTTAATTTACTCACTTTTGGCTTCCATAATGGTTAGTGCTGGTTTTCATTACTAATGTTTAGCTCTGTTACCGTTTCATCCACTATCCACTGTGTTACCTGCATTGAAATTGGAAGGGGCAGTATGATCTCTATTATCCAGCTTAATGTTTAATTCCATCATCTGATGCAGCCTCTGTTAGTTTTTAGCATGTAAGATATGACAAAAATGTATTAGTCCCACAAATAGGAAATCTGCATTAAGGCAGAAAGTGGACAGTACAAACGTAAGAGCAGCTAAACATTAGATTAAAGCTATAGAACACACTAAGATAAAATAAAAGTACACTTTACAACTAATACAAAAATATAAATACAATTTTTTATTATTATTTGTCTGTGTATGCAAATATATCTGCATATCTAACCTATGTATATGTATATGTACATAGAGGAAATTTTTCAGAGTCTAAAGCACTCACAGGCACTTTTCATTATTCACATTGTGTGCTGTGCTGTGCTGTGTTCACGTGTGACAAACTGACTCTTTACATTATCCACACAAGACTGCATTTCTGAGGTGTTGCATCTGACCGTGACAATTCACCACTTGTCAGGAGCGTCTGAAAACAACAGTCAGGTATTAGAACAAAGCTCAGCAGGGCTTTAGGTTACCATCACAGGGGTTAGACATCCTTTGGTATGGATTTGTGGCTTTGTTGAATAATGTGGACCCCCACCCTGAAAGATTTTATTTCTCTCATATTATCAGTGTAAGATATGATGAACACCTTAGAGAATTCAAATAGACAATAGCATTTTTCCTCTCATCTTTACCATGGCTGGGTGCCAGAACCCCCCCCCCCCCAATTTTCCCCTCCCGGACAACAGATGTAAAGCCCTGCATCACCCCCACGTTAAAAATGCTTCTGGCGTGCATGGTTGACATTAATTCTAAATGACACTGTGTGGCAAACTGGTAAAATTATCTGCTCGGAGTCAGTTAAAATCAAGGAGGCACTCCCAGGCCTATAGTAGTATTCACAAAGAAAGAAAATTTCATTTTCCCAGGAGACCTCACTGATGAAACGACTTTATCAGTGAGGTCTAAGATCCTTCATGAAGAATAAAAGAACTTTATAAACCTTTCAGAGAATCCGCAGACCTTTTTTCTCAGTGATGTTTTATCTCAGAACACAGCAGAAAATCCAACTGAGACGAACATGTACGTTTAATGCCAGTAAACATTTGTATGATCCTCCGGAGTTCTTGAGCAACCACTGTGTTCAAACACTCTGTTCAGATCATTAGGGAAGAGCCTCTTACAGCTTTGGAAGGCTGCAAATATGATTTGCCAAAGGAAGCAATTCACTGTTAGCTGAAGTGACTCTAAACTGAAACCAAAACACACAAGTCTGTAGAATGATACAATAAGAGGATAATTACAGTGATGTGGTACGTTGGTTAGGCAAAAGCACAGACCACTGAGCTGCTGTTAAAAAAAAATCACTCATGTGTGAAAGACTCATCAATTAATAGCATTTGTTTCCAGTCATCCCTGTCACTAGGGGGTGTGAGTTATTCCACAAGCGAATACACAAAGAACATTGCTTACATATGGGGAAATGAGCATTGCTTAACTTTCGAAAAATAAATAATAAAAAATTGTACATATGGGTTGTGCTTACTCTGGGTCTCATTTATCCAATGGCATGGTTTTCCAGGTTTTAGTAAAAGTTTTTTTAACACTCTTCTCACACAGGCTTCCCCACACAGTCACAATCTGGATTAAGAATGTTGTTGAAAATCCACTAAGTGGCAGTGTTGTATAAAAGTTAATATCTGACTGTTCGCTGTATAGAGATATGAGCTAGGGAACACTGAAAACCTTAAAGACTTGTAATAAAGATAATATCAACAATAAATAAGGATAAACACAACTACTAATCAGTGTTGGAGAGGCTGATTGGCTTAGATTCCAATCTAAATATTCAAAATGTATGAGTTTTGTATGAGAAAGAAAATTCAATAAAATGTAGTTATAAGTAAAACAAATCAAGTTCCAATTTGTATTCTCTTTTTTATTGTTTTTTATTATTATTATTATTTTTTTTACATTAGACAAGCAATTCACAGCTCAAAACAGGATTCAGCTCTATGCATAGGGCTGTTACTGTTGCAGGGGTAAAAGACCCAGGCTATTCACAATACTAAAATAAAAATATTTTAAATTTTGGCATGTAGGTCAGCATGTTATTTAATATACCTCCAGGGCATATAGCCACTTCACATTTTCACACGATGTCCTATAACTCAAAAGCCTAAGATGTTCTTATGCAAACTGTACCTGGTCCCACTATGCAAGACATTGCCGTTGTTTGAGAAGATTTTATGCAACAAAAAGCAATCATGGTGAAGGTGAAGGTGAAGGAGCTTCCTAAATTTTGTCAAATAACACATCTAAAGGGCCATTGGTAAGACCTTTAACATCCTTGTTCGTACAATTGTTTGGTTAATCGGCAAGTGAAAAGTAAACTGAGCCTCCCAGACAAGTGTCCCATGAATGATTTCACATTGTGCTCTCCAAATAATCATTAAGAAGCCAAGAGTAAGGATAAGAAGATAAGAGAGAACCAGGAGTCGCTTGAAAAGAGTTCCAGGATGACCTGAAAATTGCAGGAACAACAGTTATACAGACAACAATGAGCAATTGTCTGTTCTTCAATTCCATGCAAAATTTCCCACGAAAACTTGTTTTCCCTTTGTAATATGGTACACATCATTTAGACCACAACACCGAACATTAACTACACATTACAATAAATGAATCATCTTTGTGCTTATGTTATTATTATATTTGATATGGTGAATATCATGATAGTCAAACTAGAAGGTTTCAAACAAGTCCTGCCAACATTAGCAAGAAATCCACAAGGGACTACAAATGTATGCCAATGCATGTGGGACTCCCAGCCGGGCCTTGCCTGGTTCTTGGCTCTGCGGTCGCTGGAGTAAAGCACCTGGAAGAGCCAAACTGCACAGCAACTGGCTTCACAACAGAGGCATAGTGTGCTCAATCTGACACGCATATGAGTCTCATAGCCTGTCTCCACCTGCTGTTTGATGAGAGCCATATCAGTGTATTTGCCCACAGCTCTAACTGCCTTGAATTTGTGCATGCCTAGTTTCCAGAGGGGACCTGTACTGAGAAATTAAAGTTAAAAATGTGTTGGAGCAATAGCTTTCCCTTTAAACCTGTTCAGATTACTGAGACGACAGCATTTTATTTCTTCTCATAGCAGACTGGACAACTATGCAGGTGGACTAACATTTTTTGTGCCTTCTTATTATTATCAAAAAATAAGAGCAAAGAGGTAAAGATTATATTTATTTGGTTTGCACAGAAGGGTTATCTACTAAAGCGGATGGAATGAACCCAGTTTACACAGATAATTGAATGTTTCATGTGCAAAAAATGTGTTAGTATGAATATACATATTATGTGATTTAATCCATATTAATGCGACCAAAACGCTAGTAAGAGACAAACAGAAAAAGCTCAGTTCAAGGAATCGTGACTAATCATCCCAGACAAGTGTAATGTCCAAGATTTCTCTCAGATTAATGATGAGGAAGGCAGGCAAGAACCAGCAGTCAAAGAGACCCAGGAAGCCCTGAAAGCAGCAGAAACAAGAGTTACATGCAGTAAGAACTACACTACAGTCACCTCTAACGGCAGTTATACGCCATGCAAAACTTGCCTGCTAAGACAGAGGCATAGAGATTAATGCCTAAAATTTACAAGCATTTAGATAAATCAGAACCCTTTTGGAACAATCTGCTGTCATCAGGCTGTTTCTATGCAACTTACTGCATGTTGCAGCGGTACTGGGGCATCACACATCACAGAAGAAAACATGAATGGAGCAAGGTACCAGAAAAGATTAGAGGAGAATTGAATCTCATGGACCAAGATAGAGGCATAGACATACAGTCAAAAAAACGAAAAAATAAAATAGCTGAAAATGCTTATCCCTGCTAGGGTCTTCGTTTTTTGGTTACACAGGGAGTCCTGCTGGGTCTGGTGGACCAATTGCATTTTGGGGCTTTTACTTCAACATATTCAAACCTTTTTTGTTAAAATTCTCAGCAGATGTTTACTTCATCCCATTTGCAAGTAATATAAACAAACCATGTTAAATTTGTTCCCTTTACCTTTGTTAAATCACATTTATGAATAGAAATGCCACCCACTTTTGTTTGTTGTTTTATTGAAATATAATAAATTAAGGAAATGTATCATAAAACAGGCATAACTGGAAAATAATGAACAAATGTACAAATGAACCAGATTTTCCAAAACCATAGCGTATTATTTACTTGAATTTCATTAGAAATGGTATCAGCTGCTTATCAGCGGTGACACTGGGGCCAGGGTTGTAAAACGGGGAGACGGGCCACCCACTTGTCCCACACCGTCCTGATGGCAGCTAGCTTGTCTCTGTGCCGTCGAGCTGGTCTATCATCACAGTCATCAAAACGGATGGTCGTGGAAATTATTTTGAAAGTTTTCAGAGACATCATTGACCGGAAAATTTCTCTGCCAGTTTCTTCATCCCACAGGGATTCTGTGGCCTCCCCTTTGGACCTGAAAACACCAGCAAGGATAAGAATCAGTTTTGTCCAAAACCTTCCACGTCTCTCCAAAAACTCTGCTTCCTTCTAAATTGGTGCTATCCAGGATGATTTTCTTGATAGGGTATGGCATGAAAAGGTCAAAAAAAGACATGATGTCTTGTGCATGAGTGACTGCCAAGCGTGTAGGTCTCATCTGAATCACATTGGCAGAAACGCGGGGGGGAAAACCATTCAGTTTTGCCATCTTTTGACTTCCATACATGGTTATTTGCAAGCTGCTGACAGTCGGGCCCTATAGCTGGCAGCTCACTGGCTGGTCCTGTGACCGGCTGCTGGCGGGCTGGTCCTGAGGTTCACTGCGTTTTGAAGCTGGCTGACAGGCTGGTCCTATGGCTGGCTGCTCACGGGCTGAGGCTCTTTTACACTTCAGACCTGGCTGATGCTCATCGTCCTCTTCAAACTCAGTGTCAGACTCAGAATTTTCAGAAATGTGATCCTCGCATTCTGAA
>JBBPCX010119721.1:0-20182 GCA_037974365.1 Hydrocynus forskahlii
GTCTGTAGTTTGATTTGGGGTGTTTTAATGTTGTACATTGTTATGTGCATTAAGCTCTGAGGTAATTATTGTGTGTATGGGAGACTGTGCAACTTTAGCCACCCTATGTATTCCTTTAATTTATTTGAGAACTCCATATGCAGATAAATAAATAAATAAATGGATTTTTCATTAACAAAAGCAATCTGCTTGACACTTTCTTTGTCTAGCTTACTCAGACTAGCTTTCCCGACTTTGGGACTTCAGTCTTCTTCGCTGTATATTGTAGTTGTTTCACAAACTACTTGACTTTTTGAAATGTAATAATGAACCTATCACAAAACAGCAGTATTCCATGCAAAAGCCTTCACTTTCTGAGTAGTGGTTGCTCACCAAAATACAACCGTGATGACGAGCACCAAACTGTACATCCCTTTTCTCCGTTTCCTGCCTGATGATGCCTCTGTGGTGGCCAGAGCCTTTTTCTATGCTGTGGCACATAAATAATCATTTTACTTGTCTGTAGTATTTATATTCACCTCTCTTACTGACCACAGCATTTTGTGTACATAGCATAGTGCATACAACACAGAGTATACTTCCTCGGGGATGTAAAATAATAATCAAGCAAACAGATTCAAACAGTATATTCTAGCAATCAATGAGTTTTTGCCAAAACAACATAACACTATTACAAAACCAATTTAAAACACTTGATATAACATTAGAATAAATACAAATAAACATAAATTAAGTAAAACAAGGGTTATTAAAGTACTGTTAGTAAAGTGGCCCCTTACAGTCACACGTGAACACACCACAGCACACAGTGTGAACAGTGTGAAATTCTTTCTCTGCGTTTAACGCATTCACCAAGTGAAGCAGGGGGCTGCCCCCAATGAGGGGTGCCTGGGGAGCAGTGTCTGCTTGCTCAAGGGTTCCTCAGCGATGGGATTCGAACTCACAACCTTCTGATTGCAGGGGCAACTCCCTAGCCACCAGGCCACCAGCTGCCCCACCCCTGGTCGTAGAGATCTTCCTGAATAGTTCATTTCCAACTCTGAACATGCCTTGTCCAGATCAGGGATTGGGGCTGGAGCTGAATTTTGCAGGAATGTAGATCTTCAGAAGCAAGGTGGTGGCCCACTGAGTTACCAGAACACAGGCTTGGTTCCTAACTTCAATCACAGTGACTGTATGAATTGGTTGTTCCACTGAAAAGCCTTTAATATGAGTGTAGAATTCTGTTGATGTCTAAATGGCTGAAGATAAATCGGAATCCTAAACAGTGAAATTCATTCCAGCATAATGAATTAATATTTAAAATATTTGAGCCAGCCCTAGTAAACATCAATTCACATCTTTAATGGTATATCTCACATCTAACACAAGGTTAGCTATCTCTACTGCAACATTCAAAGCACTGAGCTTTGCAGTGAATGAGTCCAGCAGTCTTGGCTGGCGATCTGATTTCTGAATGAGTTTTGGAAGGAAAGAATGATACTCTGTGTTTACAGGCGTCTTCTCCAGAACTGACGTGTCCATCACCAGGCCACAGCTGCAAGAGTGCGGTGCACCAGTCTGGGAGTCTGTGTCCACTGCTGTCACCCAGTGATGAGCATGAGTCAAATCCATGAGGCAGTGCTGGTCATCATGCTCTAGTGAAACAGCCACAGACTGCAGGGAGCGGCAGAACGCCTCTGTACCGAGCAGGAAGTCGGACCGTGAGCAGTTTAGAGCTGCGGCTGCTTCGCTGGCCTTCAACTGACTCTGTGGAGAATATAAACAAATATAGGCAGCAATCAGCCACAACACAAGATTTGACCACACACACATATGTATACATATTATATATGTGTAATTATTCAGGTTCTGTAAGCACTGCATCATTTCTCTTATTGTGATGTTTTGTCATTTCCTTTAAAATTATGCTTTAAATGACAATATTTTTATTTGGAAATTAGGAGAAATGTTGTCAACAGTTCTTAAAAACAAGGCAAAGTTGTTCAGTTCACTTCAATAGTATGCACTGCTTGCACTATTATACTATGGCAGTGTGAAACTTGCATTCTATTGCTAATTTGTGTGTACACACACACACACACACACATTCTAATTAGCAATGTACTCCAACATAACGAGGCTACAGTTTGCTATTTCAAACCAATGCCAACTGTATTTCTTATCTTAGTGTAAAGTGTCCATTTGTCACAGCACAGCATGACATACAGTGGGAAATTCTTCTCTACATTTAACTCATTCACCAAGTAAAGCAGCAGTGGGTAGCCAGAGATGCAGCGCCCGGGGAGCACTGTGTGTGGGGACGGTATCAGGGGGACCCACAGTGGTACCACTGGCAGTCTTGGGATTCAAACCCATGACCTTCCGATCACAGGGGCAACTCCCTAACCACCAGGCCACCAGCCGCCCTTCTTAGTTTGTCTATAGGCTTATAAGTATATTTTTTATCTTTCTATTATGTCCGACTGTTGCGCACTGGGCTGGAGAAACGCAGTTTTGTTCAGCTGTTACTCCTTGTTAGTCTGAATGACAAACTTTACTTTGACTTTCAGGTGAAATTATTTGTTGACATTGTAGCATGGCTGTAGGTTACATAAACACTGAGAAACGTTCCAAAACAACATGAGTCAGACAACATACACCACGTAGGGGTTGTGGCGGATCAATAAAGGGAACAAAGAGTATTTATACTCTATACGGGAGTATTTATACTAACACAGGGCAGGGGGAAATTGAGACACAGCAAAAGACACAGGGAAAGGGCAGGGTGTGACCAAAAGGGACAACACGAGGCAGGATGTGACTCATATGCAGATTTCAGTCATTTTCATGCTTGTTCAATGAAATGCACAATTCAGTTATGTGATTTTCCATTCAGTGAAAAATGTAAATTAAGATAAAGCCAGTGCGCACCGTGTGTCTAATGTAAGCAGACAACAGGGTCTCGGTACAGCCTCCTCCTAACAGCGCGTAAGGCTCCTTAAGCGTCAGCCTCAGTACGTGCTCTGCCCTCTGACAGGTCACCTTTAACACAAAGAGTGGAAAATAACAATGAGACAAAACGCAAATAAATGCTCAGAGAACCTCAAGGTTTGTTTCTGCTTTAAATGAACAGAACTGGTAATAATCCAGCAACCTTCAACTCGTCTAACATGGTTTCATTCCTGTGGCAGAGCAGCATGGTGCTCACAGCCGGATCTCCAGAAGGAAGGAGGTGGAGCAGATCTTTAGCTCCACGGCGAAGGAGGCAGAGGCCCCCCACCCGTCCGTAGGCTTGGGCCGGTACTGGAGAGTAGAGAGATGATACCATCACGGCACCTGAAACATAAACACGAATACTCTATGCTGAAAGTGTTTTTCTCTGAAAATGACACCAACCGATCGTATATAGTACCGTAAACAGGAACCAGAATGAAAAGATTTCCAGGAGTTTTTCTAGGAATATTTTTTCAAAATATGAAGTAGGCAACAAATGACCTGCTTCTATTTTATCTCTCAAGTACTGAGCATTTTAAAAAGCACAAAAAAGATATTTGTTATATGAATTTGGCTAAAATCGGTAACATTTTCTGAGATTTATCGGAACACTACAAAAAATGAAATGTTAGCAAACCAGAGAAAATGTTTACAGACAGTTACACATTTAGCCAAAATCTAGATATCTTGTCTACACTCCAAAACAAACAAAATCTTAACAACTGAAATTCTCATTTTAAGCCAATAAATGTTATTAACAACTAGATTAATGTTGCTTAACCCACTGGAAGATTTTGTAACACACTGTTATTAGAATACAATCTAATAACAGTTCAGCTAATCAGTTCTTCGCTGAATTAAACCTGGTGTAACTTGTCCAGGTTGAAGGACAGGAACCATGTTTTATTGTATTCCTGTTTATGTGCATGTTTACTACATGAAAATGTATGTGCAACACATGCTTACTGCTGAAATAATACGTTTCTGGCTGCCTAAGACTTCTGCAAAGAAAATATTGGAATAATTATTAAATGCGATTAAAGATTTGAAACAGATGCTGTTGGTTTGAACAGAGAAAAGATACATAACATAAGCCAGCAAGCATGTCTTAAAAGTGTAATTCAACTGAAATATAAGCCTAAGTTTGGGAAACAACACACAAAGAAGGACAAATATCTTTAACAACTAAATTATAATTAGAAAGACACCTACACATTAATAGCTACATACACCTTGTGTTAAGAACCCAATATATGGGCCCCAGATTAATGGACAAAGATTTCCTGATGATATGTCACCCCTTTTTTCTACATCCAGATATCATTATGCTTGGAGTCAAAGGACGTCTTCATTCCATAATGTCAGAAAGCAGCTGTTACACATGGAAACTGTCATATGGGAGTTGTTTCTTCTTCAAGGATGGCTGAGTATCCCAAAGGAAACAATTCAGGACTGACAATACAGCATTCCAAGAAACACTAGAGCTAGAACAAAAGCAAAGAACATCCCTGTTCCTCATTATGCATTTAATCCTAATATACTGTAGAGTATTTGGTGTCCACTAGTCCATGAGATGATCCATCTCTGTCATAGAGACATGGTGGTTTATAAGTAGTGGTTTGCTAACAGTGTTCCTGAATTAGAATTTCTGGTTTCCCTCTTGCATATATTATCACAAAAACATTACAGTACTGGGTAATATCAAAAATACAATATATGGGCAAAAGGATTGGGACACACCTCATAATTACTGAATTCAGCCTGTTTAATTTCCCCTACATGGACAAAAGTATTGAATTAAGGTGTTGCAATTATACCCATTGTCACAGATGTATAAAATCAAGCATGCCAAGACAACGCCATGCTTCCAACTTTGTGGACAGTTTGGGGAAGAACCTTTTCTATTCCAGCATGACTGTGCCCCAGTGCACAAAGTAAGCTCCATAAAGGATGAGTTCAGTGTGGAAGAACTTGACTGGCCCACACAGAGCCCTGACCTCAACCCCACCCAGCACTTTTGGGACGAACTGGAACGGAGATTGTGAGCCAGGACTTCTCATCCAGCATCAGTGTCTGATCTCATAAATGCTCTACAGAGTGAATGGGCACAAATTCACACAGAAACTCCAAAATCTTGTGGAAAGCCTTTCAAGAAGAGTGGAGGCTGTTCTAGCTGCAAAGGAGGACCAACTCCATATTAAAGTCTATGTAATTGAATGCAGTGTCAATGAAGTCCCTGTTGCAGTAATGGTCATGCGTCCCAGTACTTTTATCCATATGTAATAGGTCTAAGTGAAGATATAGGACTTGAATAACATGGTGAGAACTGTGCATTTCTGTTCCAAGGTAGCAGTGCTGCCATCAGCTGCTCTCAATGTAAGGTAAAGAGCAAGAAGACAAGCAAAAAACAAACCTGTCATTTGAGCAATGGGCTCCATGAGAGCAACTCCAAGCCTCTCGATCACCACCAGCCCACGTTCCCTCAAGTGATGCTGCAGGACAGGGTGAATCACTTTTTGACATGCAAACAGGCCCACGCCATCCCTGACCACCTGCTCTCCAAGCTTCAAGAGCTGATCTAGAAGAACCACATCTTCATTACCTTCTTTGCGGATCTCTAACGTCGCCTCTCCGATTTCAGAGAGATCACCAGACAGAGATGTGCTAAATAACACAATTTTATAGGGACCAGGGCCTAGTCCGTCCAGATTTCCAGGTACCAGAGCAGGTTTGTCCACCAGCAGCCCTGGAAAGACTGTAGAGTCCCTCACTGGCTGACCTTCTATGGGCACAATCATTGTCCTACCAAAGCAGGTCCTGCCTGATGTCACACAGGGAACTGAGTGCAGAAAGGCTTGCACAGTTAGTGCAGTGATGTGCTGTGCCTCATCCTCAGTAAGCATGCATGCTCTTTTGCTGGTGATCACACTATGGGTCAAGGCCATGACAGATTGAATGCTGCTGAAGTCCACCGGCACCTTGCAGCCACAGCTGTCTACATGGAGATACCTGACAGCTTCTGTTAATAGATGCATATATATTTGGGTTGCAGTAGCAGCCCTGAGGTTCAATGTCTTGGTGTTTTCAATAAGGCCAAGACAGAAAATGCCTGCAAACAAGCCACAGTCACTGAAACGAGTTGTGTGGTTAATAACAGAAGTTACTATCAGTTTCAGCAAAGGCTCAGAGAAGGTCACAACTTTGAGAAACACTGCAGAAGTGGAGGTCGTCAGAACATGCCCCCCAACATCGTTATGAACCTGTTTTAATCTTCCAAACGGACCATAACATGAGGAGAGCAGGTTCTTCAGTAATGTTAACTTCTGCAGCACCTCAGTGTGAGAGAGGGGCTCATCCGTGCAAAATGAAGGCTTTTTCTTACAAACGCGAGACATTCTGTCCTAATTAATGATGCCATGAACCTCACAACATCTTACACACATTATCTAGCACCTCCACATACTGTTATATCCTCAAATAGTAAAGAAAATAGCTGAAAACGCATCACTTTGAAGCTACTTTGATCGCCTTTACTCCTGTCAGAATAGCGTCCACAATGACCACGTCCCCAATATCACCCTGCTCCCTCTCTAGTGTACTTCATGAAGCATGAAACTAAGACGAGAAGTGAACTAAATGTTAAAATAGTGTTTGCAGGTTATAGCTAAACACGATAGTTTTTTTTTTTTTTGAGATATATAGTACTTATATAGTATATTGTATGTAAAGACAGTGTTTCATGAACTTCAGAGGACACTACTTGAGGGAGCAAGGAGGGATTGGGACGCACCCTAAGACGGTCCTCGAGCACTGTGGAGAGAAATAGCGTTTATTTACCAGGTAGAAAAACAGCTTAGAAATGAAACATAGCGAGCGTTGATGGATAAAACGCGTCTTACTATTTTGTCCGATGCAATTTAAAAGATAAACGAGACAAGCAAAGAATAAAATTAAAAAGAAAAACGTGTAATCAGGCATAAAAGTAGATACCTATGTGTTACTATGGTAACAGTGAGCTTCGGGGTCCTCGGGTTTGTCAACGCGGGAAACTCTTATCGTTTGTTGTTCTGGATGAAATCAAGAGGTGTATTTTATTTTAAGGTGTGTTTGATTGATTTTTAAATGTATAAATCATGGCACGTTTAGTGAACACTGTAAAACAAAGTCATATGTGTGTTTCGAAGACTGTCACTGTCACAGTAGTTAGTGTTCACGTTTGAACCTGAATTCTGTCAAAACCTGACAATACTCAGTGCCAGTATACTGGCACTTTCATATCAGATATATGTCAGTTGTAAAATACCAACTCATTTTAAACATGTTATTTTTTATTTTTATTTATTTATTTCAGGTACTGAATGTACAGAATGGAACCATCCAAGTTAGTGGTGAAGGTATGTGAAGATCACTGGATGTAACGTTATAACGTATGGCTTTATGCACTATATGGACAAAAGTATTGGGACGCAAAAGTATTGCGCGAAAATGTCATTGGGTTTGTTGCGGTGTGGTTTTCTGCATTTGACTTGTACAGACCATTCCACCAACATTGCATTCTAATACATAGACTTTAATATGGAGTTGGTCCCCCTTTGCAGCTATAATAGCTTCTACTCTTCTTTGAAAGCTTTCCACAAGATTTTGGAGTTTCTGTGTGAATTTGTGCCCATTCATTCTGTAGAGCATTTATGAGGTCAGGCACCGATGTTGGATGAGAATGTCTGGCTCGCAATCTCCGTTCCAGTTCATCCCAAAGGTGTTGGATGGGGTTGAGGTCAGAGCTCTGTGTGGGCCAGTCAAGTTCTTCACACCGAACTCATCCTGCCATGTCTTTATGGTCTAGCCCAAACCCCGAAAAACAGGTTTCAGTACGTTTGTCCATACATTGTATGTGGATGCATATTTGGATGTAATGTTACAATAACATTATAGCCTCATGTTTAATATTGTCATATTTGGCTATGATACGGGTAGATCTGAAGATAGAGAATATGTTTTATTAGATCTGAATCAGAGAATATACTTTCTGAGAAAACAGTTCTCATTAACAGTGTTTAAAAATGGTCAGACTAATGTACTTTGAAACCTTTTTTTTTTTTTAAATCAAATGAAAGTGGTGTTTCTTACTTTTACCACTAGAGGTAGACATTGCCTCACCAGTTGCCAACATCCCCCAGTTTGAAGCAAGTGGTAATGACCAGTTCATAGAACTCTCCAGGGTCTATAGAATCATAACGGCAGCTGTAATCCATCTACATTTTATATTCTACGTAAATCTTGTCACTTCCTTTTTAAAGCACTTCCCAGACTGTGTCCCAGATTTAGTTAATCATGGGTGTTTCTGTCCAGCCTCTCATCTTCCTGGGCAGTCTGTCCGTCTGTCCCCGCCGTCCAGCTGAACGAATGTCGGGCCTAATGCGTATCAGATGTTTGTATTAAGGTTAGGAAAAGCCCGGATCAGTTTTTCCTGTTGGTGTTTCATCTCTTGAAGGATCAGACCCAAGACTCTGGACTTTAGTGTGAATCTCTCCCATGTATTTTAAATGTCCCAATGGCCGCCTGCTTAGAGAGAGAGAGAGGCCGCCTGCTCTCTCTCTCTCTGTCTCTCTCTCTCTCTCTCTCTCTCTGTCTCTCTCTCTCTCTCTCTCTCTCTCTCTTTCTCTTTCTTTCTCTCTCTCTCTCACTCACACATGCATTCCTTCGCGTCTCTCTCCTTCTTTTCATTGTGGGAGAACCAAACTTGGTTGCTACAACTGCGTCTTCCCAGTCTGAACATAATAACACTGTTGTGTTTCTTGTCCCTGGGAAAGCAACTATCATGCCCGGAACTGCAACCACAGAGACACACATAGTACAATGAAGGAGGCAAACAATAGCATTAACAAACCCAACTTACAGCTTTGCTCTTTCATTAAATAAATAATATCCTGTGAGCTCTCCTGCTTTACTCCATTTCAGCAGCAGATTGAGAGTTGCTATATTGAGATGTATACAGAGTCTCAGTTTGCTTTCTGTGACAAACAACTGAGTTTTCTGCATCTCAGAGTTCTGTGAAGCCAATTTTTGCAATTTTTTGTGGCTTCTCAAGCAGACGAGGCGCTGCATGCCCTCATTAGGAGTACTGTTCCAGAAGGGGTTTGTTATAAATTACAAATTGTAAGTGGGGGGACGTGTGATAGATGTGTCAGCTCTGGTTTATGTGCTTCAGCGGTTCCCCTGGTAGACATGGACCACACAACTGGATCTCCATACATCTGTAATGTGTGCGAATAAAGGAAAGATCGAATTTGAACCACTGTGCACTGTCAAAAGCGTCTTTCAAAGTCTTAGGTTTTGTTTGTGTTCGGTAGCTTTTGGTTGACCATTTCATATACTTAGATTTCATATACTTCACCAGTTTACATGATACTCGGTGTGCTCGTGACTGATACGGAATAAGAGATGGGTGGTCCCTTCACAGTAGAGTCCCCTGATGTGGGGTATATACGCAAAGTACTCTTTGGGCAATAGCTTGACAATAGTTTCACCAAAAATGATAAAATTTGAATGGCATATTGGTCCATAGAAGACATAGGACCCTAACTCATAGTAACTCCTTTGTGAGATAGTGCCACCTAGTGAATAACATCACTAGCACTTCACTAAATATTTTGTGACATACGGCACTTTTTTTCTTACTACACAGGAACTGTGCTGTACCTAATCTGCACTGTCATGGTACTGAACTTGCAGCACTCTTCGGTTGTCCAGTGTATCTCAGTCCGGTAACAGATTTTTGATGCATCAGCAGCTCAATTCTCTCCTACAGTTTATGGCTGGTCATCCCAAAACCGCATCCATGGAGTCGAACCAGCGGAAAGTTTTTCTGTCAGAGCAGTTTTTGTTATTGCGGTCTTTTATTTTTTTTATAGTCTTACTTAAGTTGATCATTTCTTCTCTGTTTTCAGCCGTGTGATGAAAACCTAACCCAGCTAACTTGTTAGCAATGTCTTGGTTCACCTTACAGAAATGTATCTTCAGCCCAAACAGACAGTCGTGTTGTATTTTGTGACCTTCCCAGTTGTTAGTTCGTATCTCCATTGTTTTTTTGTGCGAAGAGTACGAAAGCTGTGACCTCTTTCCATGTCGCCATGACAACATTTTGACCAATCAGAAAGCAGTGACACAGTCAACTCAGCTGCAGCCCACTTTTGGCCCTGCCGTCAATCAGGGCTGTGACAAGCTTGGGTACGGGTCGCTTTATTTGTGATGGAAAAACATTTGTTTGCACGGTTCCTTGTTTAAGTGGGAAAGCGCCAGAAGAGGTTCAGAGTTTGCCAAATTTTACATGCTGCGTCACTGCCACATTCTTTGGATAAATGCCAAATTTCATGAAATTCTGTCTAAAGAGATTGTTGCAGCTGACACATTTCAGTATCCTAAGAACTGCTTGAAATTTTGAAATTTGGTGTGTTTACATTTGACCACATTTGCTCACATCTTCCTTTTGGATTTCTCAACAAAATGGCCACCAGTAGCCGGTCAAAATTCAGTAACCGATCCATGATTCTGCATAAGGCCAGTTTTAATGAAATGTTGTAGGCTCATTCATAATAGCATACAGACAATATTTACCCAGTTTCAAACAAAATAGCCGTAAGATGTCATTACAACAAACCACAACATGTTTTCCACAATTCGGTCCGTCTTGTTATCCTTCACATAGAAAGAAGCAGTCGTAAACTATTAAGCAAAAGACTGCAGAATAATAAATTGCCCTGCGTAGTAAAGGTCAACCTAATTCAGTATTATAATTGGACTTAGTGGTACACAGACTCTCTGATGTAAGTTTTATCCCAAGTTGTTGGAAGTCCATGTGAATCTTCCTGCGAATGGACTTCTGTTCCCTATTTTAGCGGTCTGATGGAAAACCAACTATTGTTTATTAAGCAAAATGAGTCATCAGTAGCAGAAAGTTTGCTCTGGGAACCAGGACAGCAATGAGAGCATCACATTTTTTTCTGGACCATTTGAGAAATTCACGGCATCCCATCTTAAACAGGGCTAAGACCAATTATTGATGTATCAAAAAATGTTGATGACGGCCGTGAAATCAGTATCATATGGAAAATGTCATCAGAAACAAGTTTAGTCATTAAACTATTAGTCATAGTTTAATGTTTAGTCATTCTGAGGGGTTTAATACCGAATCAGTGAATGGACTGAAACTTCTACATAAAACACTGACTCACAACAACTCGCAAAAGCTGCAACAGCAAAAAATGAACAAAAACCATGAGCCGCTGAAAGCTCTGATATGAAAGAACTCATCAGTATTTGCATGTAAATCTCTCACTCTGTGTGAAATGGTGCCAACAGAAACTCCCAGATATACAGAATGTTTTCACGTAACACATATACATTCACATTTTAGGCATTTTAGCGAACGCTTTTATCCAAAGCGACTTCCATTCCCTAACTACAGGGGGCAGTCTCCCTGGAGCAGCTTGGGGTTAAGGGTCTTGCTCAGGAACTCAGTGGTGATTTGCTGAAGGTAAGATTCCAGTCCAAGGCCTCTTGGTCCAGAGGCAAGTGTCCTACCCACTAGGCCACCATCACCCCATGTATATAATACATAATTACGCTATTATGGATCTTTTATTATTTATATTCTTGATTGAGTTTTTATTATTTCTCGGGATTTTTTAGCCGTGTGATGAAAACCTATCCCATGATGTCCTGGTACACCTTTATTGCTCTCACACTTTTAAAGATAAATGTGTTAGTGTCACAGAAAACTCCTTCTGAAATTAATCTTCAGTCCAAACAGAAAGCATAAAACTGACATGTATTGATCATTTGGTCCCCATTTATTGATTTTCAAGGATTGCTCATCACATCTACTGCAATCTCTAGACACATCGTAGAACTTATAAATGTAATATCCTTCAGTGCACTTGCTGATGCATGGCACTGTTTCACACTGGTTTGTTTTTGTTATAGCACAATAACCTGTTTCTATTTTAGAACTTCAGATATCTCTGTTGTTTCTATTGTTGTTTCCATGTACTGTAACCTCCAGGGAAGCTTTCCTGCACCCATGGTTCTATTATGTGATGGAAAATGGACGTGGGTACTTGACCAGGGTACGGTTAGTTCTGGGTTTAAATGAATACCATTTTGTACCACATAGCTCAGTGGAAAAAAACAACAACTTTGCAATTTCATATTCACCTCTTCCTGTCAGACTAGACTTTTGACGAAGTGTGGCTTTGCTGGTTTAATCTTAGAACTGGGTACATCTTGTAAAGCATGACATATATATTTCTATGTTGATTGACTAGGGTACTGCATCCAGAAATAAGGGATACTACTGTCTTAAGACAGCAGGAACGTCCTACTTGTTCTAGGGCAGTTCTTCCTATTGGAGTTCTGCCAGTTGTTGATGGGTTTTAAAACAAATAACCGTGATGTGTTGACACTCGGTATAACTAGAGCCAGCTTGATTAGTTTAACTCGGGGAAGGCAGAATGATATAGGTGTTTACCAATGAGATCTTCAAACCGAATATACTTTGAATCTACAGTGTCTGTACATTTGACACTATATGGACAAACATATTAGGACACAGGTGGCCCCTTACTTCCAGTAAAGGAGAATCTTAATGCTTCAGCATACCAAGACATTTTGGGCAATGCCGTGCTTCCAACTTTGTGGACACAGTTTGGGGAAGAACCTATTCTATTCCAGCATGACTGTGTCCCAGTGCACGAAGCGAGCTCCATAAAGACATGGCTGGATGAGTTTCAGTGTGGAAGAACTTGACTGGCCCACACAGAGCCCTGACCTCAACCCCATCCAACACTTGGGATGAACTGGAACGTAGACTCCAAATTCTTGTGGAAAGCCTTCCAAGAGGAATGGTAGCTATTCAAGCTCCATATTAAAGTCTATGTATTTGAATGCAATATCATGACAGGTGTCTCAATACTTTTGTCCATGTAGTGTTCTTGTCTTATTTGCAGAACGTGGAACTCCCTCAGTAGCCCTGTTCCAGCTGATTTACGTTAATGTAATAATGAAGCCTGCTCACACAGCTTTACACCGTGTTGTAATTGACATTGGGTGTGAAACCTCTTGCAGAAGTCTGACATGTACATTTGAAATATCTGTGGTAAACTGGGGAAATTACACAAATACTTTAAATTATACAAATTGGACAGTCAAGACGTTTTGCACATTGCAGTACAGAACATCTCCTGCCAAAATAAATCCAGTCTGAGTAATGATGAACAGACCAATTCAAATGCTCCAAAATAATATATATATATATTTTTTTTACATTAACTTGCCTTAAAAATAAAGAATGTTTGGCCTCCTATTACTATTTTACAAATTCCTTTACAATATATAAAGTTACATGTAACAATGCACCCAGGCCATGATTTCATTTAATTCGTGATATTAGATTCCTGATTTTATATTCTTGTGATATTTTGAACAAAATTTGAAAATTTAAGACTTTTCATGTGTGTGCTGGACTGGTTGGTGCTGGTTGCTTGTAGACTTTGCAGTTGCATCAGTTATCATAATTAATGGAATTCCTCACCATGGATTGTCACTAGGGCTGGGTGATATGACACTACATATATCTCAGAATGTTGAGAACTTCTATAAATCATTTCATAAGTGCTCTATTTCACCCTTTGATACATGCAATCACCAATATGATAATTCTAGTAATCTCAACATATATCTGCATTAGGCGCAGCTGGTGTCCTGGTGGTTAGGGAGTTTGCTCTGTGATCAGAAGGTCGTGGGTTTGAACCCCAGGACTCCTAGTGGCACCACTGCGGTACCCTTGAGTAAGGTACCGTCTCCACCCACTGCTTCCCGGGTGCTGCGTCGCTGGCTGCCCACTGCTTCATTGGTGAATGGGTTAAATACAGGAAAGAATTTCGCATTGTTCAAACTGTGTGCTGTGGTTTGTTCACGTATGACAGATGGTCACTTTTAAATTAAAACGTACTTGGGTTGATTGGTGATTTCTGTTGGTGCAGTTTTAGACTTGCATGGCAAAAGGAAGAAGTAAACCTGTACTAATACAAAAACACATCAAAACACACGTCCCACCTGTCACACACATAGCCAGGAGTGTGATCTACATAGTAAGTGTTTGCGTGATGATCTACATAGTAAGTGTGATGTACATAGTAAGTGTTTGCGTGATGTTTTTATATGAGTTTTTATATGAGAGCAAGCAAGGTGAAACACCTAATCAAGTCTGACCTGATTTTTTATTTAATGTTCATGATAGTAAAACAAGCCATTATACATATATACAAATATACTTATGTATTTGATGTATATATAAGTCAATTGGTTCTGCTTTTTTCTAAGAAAATTGCCCTACAGAAAATAATCAAACAGAAAATGCTTTTTCTGGAAGGAGATTTATTTTTGATGCAATGCAATAAACAGGCATTGTGTTTTACTGGCATGTTAAATACCATACGTGAGGTGCACAGAATTGACATAAAAGTAACTAATAACTTCTTGCTGTATTTATCAGTATTGCTAAAACTGATTGTGTTATGTTATACCAATACTGGTAAAAGGGTAAAGATGATGTATTTTTTAGCACTATACTAAACTCAAATGGAGAGTGATATCACTCCAAACATATTAGGACACAGGTGGCAACCTTGAAAAAAACGGAGGGGAAGCGATAAGAAATGGCAACAAATAAGCAATGGTGATGCTGAGTTGAGTAGCCGTGGAAGTAGAGGATTTATTGCTCTACTCTTTTACTTACTCTGTGGTCAGTAGCAGAAAATAAGAATGCTGGAGTTTGATCAGATGAAGATGTACTTCAGTGAAAGGAATTTAATGACTGGCAGAGAAGATCAGAACTTCTGCTTGAAAAATTTAGTGCCAGTTATAATGTCTAGAAATCGTTCAATTTACTGTAAAACTGGCCATGCAAGGCTATTAATGTAAGTCATGCGACACTTAAGTTGTGAAGTATTTGACTGATCAGTCAGTCTTTTTTATGTTAGAATACATTGAAAATGACTCTCGTTTGCAATTTATCCAAACATAATTAAGAAAACTAAAAGAATTGGTCGTAAATTAAAAAAATGTTCATTTTTAAAAAACTAAAGCACAACTATGAAATATAAATGATCAGCTATTATAAATGATTCAATCTATTGACTAAGAGCCTGCTAGAATCAAACATAGTTGCAAGCTGACTGGAGGCTGAAATAAATGTAAAAGGTTGTTATAAATATAAAATATGAAACTGCTGGTGCAAGATAATTCAAAGCGTACAAAGCATACAATGGACAACAATACATACAATGGACTTAGTGTGATGGCTTCCACAATCACACTAATAATAAAAGATTAGTGGTGTGAGTTTGTCAGCAATCTAACTAGAAATCAACATCATGTAGCAGCTCTTAATCTAACACTGTAGCGGTTTGACTGAAAAAATACATAGTTTACCAAATGGTTTCTCATTAAGTGGGATTTTTGCCACTGTTCTGTAAAGCTGGTCCAACCTTGCAACTGTTACTATGAGAAAATGCATTTGTAGGAACATGGATAGGTAATGTAATGTGGCTTCTGAGCATTCACGTATTGAACTAGGAATAAAATAGAGTTGAGTTATGCAGATTCCAGAGTTGGGAAGTCAAATCTAAGAAGGGTTATTATCTGTGTTACCTTGTGACCTTGCTGTGCTGCAAAAAATATGGTAAAGCATAATTTAAAAACTTGAGTTTCTAAAAAAAAGTATTGTCTGACCAACAAGAACTGGACATGCTTTTTAGAACCAAGTTGTTTTTGACCTTGCTGCCTCCTGCCTGTGGGTGAGACAGAGACAGTGTTTTTGACAGTGGGTTGTGTTCCTAAAAAAGCCTGACAATGGAAACACAAACACATTTGCTTTTGTAGCTTCAAGAATGAAGAATGAAACCGAACGCACCAACTGAGCCCTGCTTTGCTTTTAGCACACACCGGCCTTTGTCTGTGAGTGATCTGTCTCCCTCTTGGGGAGAAATGCACCCGAGTATGGAGCTGCAGTCGATTTGGCTCTGCCTATTTCCACCATGAAAATGTTAACATTCCATTCTTTCTTTCCTATGGGGGGGATCTAATGACAAACTAAAAGTCATTAACACCAACTCGAAATGCTTTCAGGGATGTTGTTGCATTTCATGTCTCATTTATGCTATTGTAACATAGCGTCAACTCTCATTTCGTTCTTGTACTTTAGTTATTTTGATTGCCATCATCTATAAGACTAGAGTTTACTAGTCACCCCTTATATGGCTTTAGAATAAGAACAGACCATTTTAGTTCTCCTTGAAGAGATCTTTCCGTTTTTGATTCCTTGCCAGGTCAAACACTTGGTCGTTCCTCTTGGAGGAACATTAACTCCGATGTTGTCTTTCATTCTTCAGACGTGTTAACTACAAAAGACAGACTGACCCATGTGTTAATCCATCTTCCACGTCTCCGTAGCTGTCCCAAAGCCCAGAGACTCCCATGAGGCCCGGAAAAGCAGAGCGAACATGTTTCTCCAGCGCTCTGACACTGGGAACATTCTTGTCTCAATCCGTAATGGCATTTTTCAGATTTCAAAACGATAGAGAGGGTTAAAAATGAAGAAAAAAAACCCCCAGCATGCAACACAATCAAACCCAGGGCAGCCATAACGGGAGACATTAGAGCATCTTCTATATAAGACCTTTTTACAAAACCTTGGGCTTATTATGGGCCATGCATCATCTTGAATGCTTTCTCATGTTGTGATTGTTGTAGATATTTGATTGGTTATGGAATTTGGTGTCACAAACAAATCATAGGTAAGGAAATAACAAGAGGCCTCACAATGACATTGTTATGATACGTGAATAATGAAATCATTTCATTGTGATTTGTGATCTAAATAAGGGGTAATGCAATTTATTGAGATTTATTATTCTGACAGCGAATTGTGTGTCCAAAATTAAACTGTTGTTTTTACTGTAAAAATAAAAATGGAAATGCCAAACCCTAGCAAAGCATTCCAAACCATATCAACAGTTAATACACCATATAGCAAGAACTAACAAACTGTGCCAAGAACAAAGTTAGCCTGCAGCTTTCTAACCAAAAACCCAACCATATTTTTTACTTTGGCAGCTGGTGGCCAAGTGGTTAGGGAGTTGCCGCTGTGATCAGATGCGTGTGGGCTTGAATCCCAGGACTGCTAGCGGCATCATTGAGGTACCCTTGAGCAAGGTAACGTCCCCACACACAGCTCTCCGGCCGCCCCCTGGTGGTGGCAGCCTCCTGCTTCACTTGGTGAATGGGTTAAATGCAGAGAAAGAAATTCACACTGTTTAAACTGTGTGCTGTTCTGTGGTGTGTTCATGCATGACTATAAGGAACCACTTTACTTTACTAGTTTAAACAAGTTCCCTGTACAACCGTGCCAGAACTGTGAACAAAGATCAGGATTCTCCTTACAATGATAGTTCATCTTAGTTGCATTTCCTTTATTCCACACACGCTGAAAACATGGCTACATGTACTGGTGGCACATTGGTGACAAAAAAGTAATTGACAATGAATATGTAACGTAATTAATTAATATACATTATGTGGTCTCTGGCACCATAACGTTAACAGCAGATCTTTGAAGTCTTGTATTTTGCGAGGTGGGGCCTAGTTTGTCCAGCACACCCCATAGATGATTGATCAGATTGAGATCTGGGGAATTTGGAGGTCAGCTCCTTGAACATTTTGTCACGTTCCTAAACACATTTCTGAACAGTTTTTGCAATGTGGAGGGGTGAATTATTCAGCCATTATAAGTGATGTGAAAGTGACCATTCTGTCATACGTGAACACACAGTGTGAACAGCACAAAATTCTTCCTCTGCATTTAATCCATTCCCCAAGTGAAGCAATGGGCAGCCAGGAACACAGCGCCCGGGTAGCAGTGTGTGGGTGACGGTACCTTGCTCTGGGGTGCTTAGCGGTCTTGGGAATCGAACCCACAACTTCCTGATCGCAGGTTGAAAGCCCTAACCACTGCGTTGCATAGGGAATACTGTTGCATGGGGTGTACATTGTCTGCAGCAGTATTTAGGTTGGTGGTATTTGTCAAAGTAACATCCACATGAATGCCAGCACACAGGCTTTTCCTGCAGAACATTGTCCAGAGCATCACACTGCCTCTGCCAGGTTGCTTTTTACCCATTGTGCATTCTGGTACCATCTTTTTACCAGATAAGCAATGCACACACACCTGGCTTTCCACGTGATGCCAGTCCACCTTCTTTAGTTGCTTCATTGTCCATTGCATCCATTGCTTCTGATGATTATGTGCCCATTGTAGGCACTTTTGGCTGTGGACACTGGTTAGCATGGGCACTCTGACTGGTCTGTGGCTACTTAGCCCCAAATTCTATAAGCCTCTGTACACTGTGCTGTGTGTTCTGACATCTTTCTGTCATAGCCAGCATGAACTTTTTCAACCATGTGTGCTACATTAGCTGTTCTGTGGGACCAGACCAGATGTGCTAGCCTTTGCTGCCAATGCGCATCATGAGCTTTCGATGCACATGACCCTGTTGCTGGTTCACTGGTTTCCTTCCTTGAACCACTTCTGGTAGATACCAGCCACTGGACACTGGGGACACCCAAAAGACTTGCCATTTTAGAGATCCTTCGACCGAGTTGTTGAAGCCTCTAGTATTTGGTCCTTTTCAAAATTGCTCAGATCCTTGCATTGACCTGGTCCTTGCACTTGAACAGAACTGACTGTCCATGTATTGATTAAAATGTCCCACCCCAGGTGCCTTTCTTACAAGAAGTTACTCACTTCAGATGATGTAATGGCTAACCTGAGTTTGTAAAACATGTTCTGCGATTACATCAAGCAATCACAGCAGCCCTCTGGTGACCGCTTAATCCTCACTGGGGTCGCAGGGACCCCGGAGCCTTCCCAGGGTCAATGGGCGTGAGGCAGGGACTCACCCTGGGTACACACACACACACACACACACACACACACACACACACACACACACACACACACACACACACACACACACACACAAATCACTCACAGACTCACACCTAAAGTCAACCTGATTACTGATATTGATTCTGTTATAGGCTGATGATTTACACCTACTGAATTTCATGTTTACAGGACGATTATTTTATTTGTGAATTGTTCTTAAAATGAGTAATTGCTTGCCTCCTCGATAAAAATCTTCGGGTAATTTTTTATCCAGCAAATCTTGGTTGTAAAAGAATTGCTTCATCCTTTATCACAAGGGGGACACACATTCCTTAGTTTTCCAAGACTCCAGCCCATGTTTAAATACAGAGCAGCAATTACCGCGAAATATGCTTTCATGTGAAAAACAAAGCCATTTGGCTGTATAATTTGGCCTTAACTGCCTGTCTGTGCTAATACTGTGCTGTAATCCAGTTTGACTGGAGATGAATTTGGAGGTTAGAAGCCAACAGAGAATGTTGGAGATGTTTTATTTACCCAGTCACTAGAAACTCCTCCGGCAGAGGGTAATATAAATCACTGCTTATGGGCAAAGACAGAGAGAGACAGAGGAGATGGAGAGGGAGAGAGAAACAGACTATTGCCAAAGAGTGTGGCTGAACAATGGGCCTTTCCCTACACACCCATCTAATTCACTTCCTCACGTCATCTCGTTACAGCTGGCCTTGGAGAAACACAGACCTAATAATATTATATGCATTATATGCACTTATTATATTTCCCCACATCATTTTGTCTTCATCGCACATATGCCTTCTCTTGCTAAGCCATAAAGGGACACATTCTTTTTCTTTGTATCGGGATCTGTCAGTAATCAGTGACCAGCGGGGTGGTAGTCCCATTGCCTGTGAACCCAATGACCACGAGTTCGCAGGTTCGAACACCCCCCCACACACTTCTTACCACTGTGCAAGACACTTAACCCTCAGTTGCTCCAGGGGGACTGTCCCTGTAACTAATCATTAAAAGTCGCTCTGGATAAGAGCGTCAGCCAAATACTGCTTTACTTTACTAATCAGATCAAAATGTGAGTGTATCTTTACATTTACGGCATTTAGCAGACGCTTTTATCCAAAACGACTTCCATTCCCTAACTACAGGGGACAGTCTCCCTGGAGCAACTTGGGGTTAAGGGTCTTGCTC
>JBBPCX010119732.1:0-20182 GCA_037974365.1 Hydrocynus forskahlii
TATATATATGCGCTTTATTAATTAATTCCATTCATTAAATCAGTTACATTTTTAAGTAACCAGAAACTGCCATTCCGCCAAAAGTGTTATAACTACAGAAGAGCAATATTATTTCTATATTTTATAATTTATCGTTGTCAGGACTAACCAGGTCACATTTAATCCCAACATGCTTTTCTGAGCATTCTGTGATTACCATTACCCTTCAAGAACTAAACAAGTATTTCATTACAGTCCTAAATAACTGGATTATTTCTGCTTAGTGTGTGAAAACCATTACACTGAAAATTCCTTTGTGTATCATGTTAAATTTTTGCCACATTGACATTTTATTGTACTGACACTTCATTCAGAAAGTATCAAACAAGCATGAACGGAGAACAGAAGACATGGAAATGTTTTAAGATCCCTATCCGCACCGTGCAAAGACACACATGTACATGAGAACATTAACTGATGATAAAATTTCCAACTTCTAAGACCTCTTACCATAAGTAAATACCCAAACAGTCAACATGGGAGGAGGCAAGGAAGTTCCCCGTTGGAGAGAAACTGACGCTGACGGCCGCTGAGTCTACCAGGAAACAGTCAACCAAACTGTGCCGGTGAGACAGAGAACGAGAGTGAGAACGAGAGCGAGAGCAAGAGAGAGAGAGAGAGAGAGAGAAGCAAACGGGGAAAAGGTGATTACCACACGGCCAGAGAGGGGATTTAGTAGCCATAGTACACTCCACAGATAAAGATAAAACAACATATTAGGTGTCACAGAGAGCCTAAACAAGATAAAGCTTTATCTCCTGAAACAGTTTCGCATGTTGCTTTTTGTCAAAAGCGACTTGGGATGACTCAACAAAAGGTCATCGCACAAAATCTGTTAATTAATTCAGAAAGTGAAACAAAGTCCTGAGTGAGCCCGGTCTTCCCCTCAGTCAGAGACCGGTGGGGTGCTGTGCTAGAAAGTCTAACCACAGGTCACTGGCTCGCTCAAGAAAATGACCGGAGCACGAGACGGCTTCCACAAAGGTGTTACCTGCCCGAGGGTAAGTCCCACGTTCTGATGGTGCAGTCCATGGAGGCTACTATCAACCACCGTCCATCCGGGCTGAAAGTCTGCACAGGATAACAATGAGCACATATTACCAATCACCTTTACCTAACTTTTTGTTAGTGTTTGTGTTCGCTATATTAAAATGTATCAGTGTGTCAAATGCGAGTCTTCTGTGGGCTACCTTGTTTTCTTTATCATTCAATAAAGGACAACCAATGTTGCCTTTATTGTTTGAGGCACGGTGCATTTAATCCTTATCACTCATTTGTTTAAAGTAAAGTGGGCCCTTATAGTCACACATCAAGACACCACAGCGCACAGTGTGAACAGTGTGAAATTCCTCCTCTGCATTTAACCCATTAAACCCATTAAACCCATTTAACCCATTTAACCCATTTAACCCACTCACCATGCGAAGCAGCGGGCAGCCAGGAACACAGCGCCCGGTGAGCAGTGAGTGGGGACGGTACCTTGTTCAAGGGTACCTCAGTGGTGCCACTGACAGTCCTGGGATTCAAACCCACGTCCTTCTGATCACAGTGACCACTCCCTAACCACTAGACCACCAGCTGCCCCAATCAACCTTAATCAAAGGCGACTGAACTGTGCAGTAGTTTGTGATCAAAACAAAACAGAAATCTACAGACTATAAGCTGGAAATCTCTCTCTTTACGCTCTTTACTATAAAATAAGTCTGGCATTGCTTCACTCAGGTGAGTGGGTTAAATGTAGAGGACTCCAGTAATTTCATACCGGATCAACAGAGTATTAAAAATCATATATTTTGAAGAAGCAAAAGCTCACCATATCATTGACCTGTCCACGCTGGCCACAGAAACGGCGCACGATCCTCTTCGTCTCCAAATCCAAGATGCTGATCGTGAAGTCATCCAGAGCAACGGCCAGCATCCCACTGTTGAGTGGACAGGAAAGTAAAACATTTAGTTGTATTACATATTTATAAGAAGCATAGCATCATATTGTATGATGTTTTTTTTTTAATGTAAATTAAGATTCTTTGTCACATGCATAGTTACACAACTGAAATGATAAAATAATGACCGTTTCCATGTTGCATAATGTACTAACGAGTCTACAGCTGGTAGGAAGGCCTGTGCTCAAACAATTCAGCATCAGATATAGTGATCAACACCAAGCGTACTCCGTTGTTGTGTTTTTGCATTGCACCATCACAGTATTTTGATTATTATACCGTTACTTTTTGCGTAAGGCATGTGAAATTACATAAAAAAACAAGTGTAGCCAGACAATTTATTTCATTAGGTCCCTTATTATCAGTAATTATCAATAACTTCACACATGCAACATGGACCAATAGGTTATATGTGTCTAGTGAAGAGAACAGCACTCCTGTGTACACTACAGGGTTCTGACCACTAACGAACAAAGAAAATAGGACTAAGAAATGATGAAGAGAAACAGATGGACCACCGCATGTTATTACTAACAAAAATCCACAGAACAGTGAGCAGAGCTGATAAAATGGACACTGATTGTTGATAAAAGGCAGTTTGACCTACTGGCTCATCAGTGTACATGGAATTGCTTCAGAATAAATGTTGACAAACCTGTAGTTTATATGGAAATACTTCAGAACAAATGTTAAATCTTTAGTGTGAGCTGTTGTCTGTGTTAATGTTACCATTCTGCATGTCAACTGCTTTTTAAAACACATATTTCTTTTCAAAATAATATCTGATTGTTCAGATTTTATATTGCTATCACATATATTGCTATGGCAAAAGAGTTAAAAAGCCAATCCATAATACATACGCTAACAGCAATGTAATGTACTATCGAATGAAGTATTTTTTTTTAATGATAAAGCATTTTTAGGACCTGTTGAATGCCAACCCTAACCCAAAATCTTAATCTAAATGTAAAGACAGGCACTGCCACTCTCTGTGATGGACAGTCATCATCTGACAGCTCTAACCTGTCTCTGTGCAAGAGTGTGGAAGCAGGTGATGCAGGCAGGCTATCTGTGTGTAGAAGCTCTTTGGACTTGAATTTCCAGATCTTCAGGAGCCCATCAGCTCCAGCACTGACCATGAGCTCGTTGAGCGCATCGACAGAAACGCCTCTCACTGGCCCGGAGTGTGCTACAAAATACAAAACACCAAATGAGCTACGGTTTGTTTAAAGTAGCTATAAACGTTAGAGAAACTACTAGCGGTTACGCGCTCTGAGAAGAATACGTGTAGTCAAGATTCTACTCCTTCTTCAATATTACATCTATTACATCTACTATGGAGACATTTAAGAGACTTCATTATATTCTCCACATATGGATTGAATTAGCTCTGAATAATTTTACTGCGAAGTAACTTGTGTCTGTACAAAAAGATTTATCTTATACAGCAGCACGGCTGCTATTTGGAAACAGTACAAAACGTTAGGATGCGCTAAGGTGCCTTGTTTCGATCACAGATGGCAAATCAGAATATCTGCAATTCATAGTTATGAATCCATAGTTCCATCAAATACTCTAAGGAAATGGTTAAAATGTATCCGATGCAGCGCAGGACTCCTCACCTTTGTCTTTTCCATACTGTCCTCTATGGAGGCCCGACTGCATGTTGTATACGTCTATGTGTCCTGAAGACAGTGCAATCACTGCAAAGTTTCCACATGAACTGATGTCCACAGCCTGCAGAGGCAGGAAGACTTGGTAATTTCTGGTATAGTTTGGATAATGGAAACAAGGAACATTGAGTGATGTACTTTACATGCAGGAATAGTACAACGCTGACCGTGGCATGAACACTGAGGATGCGGCTCTTGTTGAAGCGCTCTGGTTCCAGCTTGTGAGCTCCCATAGACCCTTTCTGGTAGTTCCAGGTGGTGGCGACAAGAAAACCTTGGTGGCAGGCCACGATGCCATCCCAGTCACTCTGACGGGCGCTTTCTACGTAGGGCCATACACATAAAATATAATGACACACAAATGCAGAGACAAAATCTTACTCTTAATCTTACGTTTTAATTTTATTATAGATTCACTACACAGCCAAGAGTATCTGGTCACCTGACCATGGCCCCTATATGAGCTTGTTGGACATTCCTTGTCAAAACAATGACCACGATTAATGCAGCTGGGCCCCGTTTGTGACTCTTACAGCCTCCACTCGTCTCAGGCAGGCTTTCCATAAGATTTTGAATGAAGAACATGTGCCCACTCAGTTAAAAGAGTGGTGAGGTCAGGCACTGATGCTGGATGAGGAGGCCTGGCTCGCAACTGACATTCCAATTCATCTGAGGTCAGGCTTCCGTGCATTGGAATTCCATCACACCAAATTCAAATCGCCACTCCATGGACCTCATTTTGTGCACATAAGCAGTCATGCTGGAGGAAGAAAAGGCAAAAACTGCTGCCACAACGATGGAAGCATAAAATCATCTTTGTATGCTACAGTGTTAACATTATCCATCACTGAAACCAAGCGACCCGGCCAAACCTTGGAAAACAGTCCTGGACTCGGGAGCTCGTTCATGCACAGCATAGAACTGTTCTCCTGGCATCCCCCGGACTCAGACTCGTCCTTCGCCCATCACCCCAGAGAACACGAAGTCCAGTGGCAGTGAGCCTTATAGCACTTTTGCGCATTGCACACTGTGATGTAAGTGCAGCTGCACCTCCTTGGAAATGTGTTTTGCGAAGCTCCCGCTGCACAGTTCTGGTGCTGATGTTGCAACCAGAGGCAATGTTGCAGTAGGTGCAGAACAGATAGGACGCCTTCATTTTATAACAACATACGTGTGTAGCGTATAGGCCATACTAGAGGTCTGCGCGGGTATGAAATTGAAGCTCTGACATCTGACCCAGCCTGACTGGTTTCTGCTAAACCTGAGACACTTTTCCAACATGAACACAGAAATGGAGAAGATAGAAAGTGAGTGCGAGAGTGATCCAGAGGGAAAAGAGAAAGATAACATGAGTGTGCATCTTCTAAACCTACATTTTTTTAAACTTTCCTAAATTAAAAAATGAATCCGAGTCTCACCCAAGCCTGACAACGTATGTGAAAAAACGTCCTGGACCCCCCCCATCTGATGACAGTGCCATGTTTAAAGTCACTGAGCTCTGCAGCACA
The DNA here is from genome assembly GCA_037974365.1 of Hydrocynus forskahlii. Classification (NCBI taxonomy): domain Eukaryota; kingdom Metazoa; phylum Chordata; class Actinopteri; order Characiformes; family Alestidae; genus Hydrocynus; species Hydrocynus forskahlii. The sequence continues at coordinate 5,164 of JBBPCX010119732.1, forward strand.
CACGCATTGTAGTGCCAGAGCCAACACAGGGCTTTATTTTTAACACATGTTAGCAATGGGTGTACATGAAACACCTAAACTCAAGAATAAGTAGGTGTGTCCACTTAAATTTGGCCATATCGTGTACTACCTTTGAGCCTAAAAACAGAAAGACTGAACATTTCAAATGGTGGATAGAAACGGCAATACAACACAAATACAGTCCATGTATCAGAAATTGTATAAACCATAATGTAGAACCATAAATGTAGAACCATACCTGAAGCAAAAGTGGTGATGGGCGGCAGTTTGGCTGTGTCGTACATCACACCCTTCTTTTTGGCTTTGGCCTTGTTTAGAGAACCTGCATTGACGTCACTGTTTAAATTATTCTGAGCAGTTACTAATAAATATTACAAATTACAGCAGAGACAGAGAAGCAAGAGAACCTTACCATGTCCCAAACTCTTACTGAACCTTTCATGAACAGTAGAAAAGGACTGCAGGGTTCCATCTTGGCCTGATAAGAAAACACATACGAACTTCACTTTAAATACGTTAGCCTTTTCTAGTCTGCGTGCTTTAACGGTGCACAGGAAAAAATAAAGGCATACGAAGAGTCCAGACATACCAGCACTCAGAATGTTCTGGCCACTCTGGTCTTGGTGCTTGATCTTGGTGGGGGGTGCGCTGTGTCCCATGCGATGCCTCAGTAGACGTCCTTCCCCTCCCGCTACATCGAAAATCCACACCTACACCACAAACGATCAAAAACACCACCGATAAAAAGGAATACACTGAAAATAAATGCCAGCATTCTTGTAGGAACAAGTTAGCACATTTCGTTTTTCTATTAATTTCTATTCTGGGTTGAAATAACTATCATGAGCAGGACTATGTGCGCTATTTTTGCTATGATGTGCAACAGTCTTCCGTGTGCAATATCATGTGATGTTCTTATCGGGTGTTAAACATTATCATTATGTGCAATATCTGATGTTCAGTTGTCTTATCATGTACAAGATCATGCAACGTTTCCTAAGTGGGAGCTGAATCACTCCATCTTATGTGCTATAGTCTCCATGTGCAATATCACTACTTATGTCTATATTACTTAATATTACTACTGACCTCTCTCACTGTCGGTAGTTTTCACTCAACCGTGTTACTTATCTATAGTATTTATACCAGCATTACTGTATATCCTATAGTGTATTTTCATTCTGAGTTTTATTTCTACAAAATTTTTATTTTGACTTATATTGCTCTTGTCCCTGTGTGTCTTTGCAGTCATTACATAAGCAACTTCCACCGGGATTAATAAGGTTTTCTGATTCTAATGTGGGATACAAGCATTTGCCAGACTACCATAATCTTAAATAAAAAAGAAAGGTCAAGAACAGAGGTCAATTTAACTGTGCATTTTATGTAAAAAAAAAAAGTAATAAGCACAAACTCGAATGGCGTTGTCGGCTCCGTTGGTGATCAGGAGAGGTTCGCTGGGCAGGAACGTAAGACCAGCGATGGCTGTGCTGTGTGCGTCTCTCATCTGACCCACCAGCTTCTTCTCCTCTAAATCCCACAACCCGATGTTCCCTACAGGGCTGCCAGCAGCCATTACTGGATGACCATCTACATAGCAGAGTGAACAAAAGCAAACATTAGTGTTCTACACGTAGCAAAAATATGATGGTCTACCCGCATGTCGTGGTTCAGAGTTCGCAGCCTCAGTCGTTGGCGGATTTTTTCTTAGAACCGAACAAATAATTGTTCGCGGAAACCGCAGATGCCCTCCCCCATTTTTTGTTGCTTTTTTCGTGGCAATATATAGTTTTTAAGTGCTAAATATAGCATTTAAGTGCTAAAATTTACTAATTTTGTAACATGAATATTAACGTAAACTCCTCCATATAAAATATAACTGCATAAATTTTTTGGTCCTGTCCAGAGAACACAAAGAAAGTCTTGGGATGGTGAAATACCCCTCTACTTAGAGGCGGGAGGATTGAAAGTAGCCAATCCGTGAGTGTTATTTATTTCTCCTTGCTGCTGATTGGCTGCTGCCCTGTGACGCTGCAGTCCAGAATTCCTGCGTCAGAACTGTTTCAGGGTGGAGCTTCTCGAGCGTTTCTCTGAGTGTTCTCATGGTTTTTCGTTTTGTTCTTCTTAAAGCCCTAAAATATATTAAAGACGTTTTGGGGGCATATTTGGGGGCACCTTTATGGTTTAGACTGTAAAAATAGGCTTTTTTTTTTTTTTTACCTAATCACAAATTTGCGGTTTTTCACAATTCACAGGCGCTCTTGGAAAGTAACCCCGCGAGTATGTGAACTATACTAAGACATACTTTTCCCCCCAGTGTATTTACCTTCTTATTTTCTCCTCTAAAAATATTTGTGTATGTATTTATGTTAATACCCACTGCTCTTATTCAGCAATTCAGAAGGAGGTGGGTCGACACCGTATGGTGTCTGCAGCTGAGGACCGTTATGCAAAGTTATGCAAATTAGCTATACATTTTATGCAGGCAACTTCAGGCTATTTTTTTAACTAAAAGCCAGTCAGCCTTGGTGTATATTCATATTTTAGCGAAAAAGTGTTATATTTACACGCAAGTATTTGAAGCTTGTGCCAGCTTGTAAGCGCTGCTAATGTAGTTTTGAGGCTGGGATACAAATGCATCGACAGTCAAAAAGTCCTGGGATTCGAACCCACAACCTTCCGCTCGCAGGGGCAACTTCCCAACCACCAGGCCACCAGCTGCCCCAAAAAATTCTCTGCCGTCCCAAGGCACCGCCAGTAACACCCCTACAGCTCCCTCCACAGGGGTTCTAGCACCCCTACCCCAGGCTGCACCATAAGGCGAGCTTCCTCTTCCTCTTACCTGGAAAGCGGCATTGCAAGAATCATATTTTTCAGTTTCTCAAGTGCCTCCAACGACGTACAGCCCCTCTCACTGAGAGATAAGCTGGCCAGGATGCAAGTGATCTGCCTTTCAGGTCTGCCTTTGAGACAAACCTTATGACCTGGATCACAGATTACTGGCGGTTAATCAGATTAAAGAACCGTACATCTGACAGCAGCGCCACAAGAGACTGCATCTCCCCCTGTCCTCTCCGCCCTATACACACCACACGTGAAGTGCAGCCCAGAGATATGCCACATGCAGAGGCTCTCAGCACGGTGCCAATCATACCAGCTGGCACTGAATACCCCCAAAACCAAAGAGATAGGGGCGGACCACTCTCACAACCAGTCTCCGCCAAAGGTGTTGATCTAGAGATTGTCAGGACCTATAAGTATCGCGGTTTGTCAGAGGGAAGGACACGATGACTGTCTCCACTGCACACTAAAGTGCAAAGTGCCCGTTTGTCATAAATGAACACACCACAGCGCATTTTGAAATTCTCGAAGCAGCTGGCAGCCAGGAACACAGCGCCCGGGGAGCAGTGTGTGGGCACGGTACCTTACTCAAGGGAACCTCAGTGGTGCCACTAGCAGTCCTGGGATCACGGGGCAACTCCATAACCACCTGGACACCAGCCGCCTTGTGAAGAGTCCTAAAAAAATTAGGACTCTGCTAGACAAATACGAACCAAAAAAGCAAGTTTTCCATAACAAAGTGGAAGAGTTCAGTGGCAAGTTGCTCAGAAGAACTACGGAAATCCTTTGTCCTCACAAGAGTCAGGCTCTTTAACTTCAACACTGGGGATTTTGGCGGTGCCGTCCCCCTAAACCGCCCCACTCTGTGGGTGGCCACAAAGAACGTTTTGTGGTAATAGCTTGACAAACATTTAGCCAAAAATGACGAAATTATGAAAAATAACCAAGCTGGCCTCTAGGAGGCGCATGGCTCTGGTGCGTTACGACTCATTTGTAGAGTGGCACCACCTCGTTAGTAACGTCAAAACATAAATCCAGGATTCGACTACCAACACACTGTGATGTAAAGGTTCAAACTCTGACACGCTGCATCACAACAACATTCTCTGAAAGCATGCGAAATTCTGTAAACATTACAATATTAAACACACGTTCAACAAAATAGCCATCAAATAGCCAATCCAAATTCAGCAGCCACTACATGCCTGTGTAAATGACCAATATCAAGGAAAGTTTGTATGCTCATTCATAACAGCACATACATGCTAATTACATACAAAAAAAAATAAAAACAAAAAACAAAACAGCTACTAGATGTGACATGTTGTCTCTGTTCCCCCGACATAGTTTGGTTTACCTACGAAATTGGTTTAGTCTTAAATTACACTGAAAAAATACACTCTGCTTAGAATAAATGACACCAGATACAATCTTCAGTCTACACTGCCACAAAAATCCACACTAATAATAGCAGTCATATTATGCATCAAAATCTAGTTGCACATTCACTTCCACTGCAAAATCGTCAATGTCATCTCACATTCTTTTGCACTGTGACATTATCTGCCAACATTCTCCATTTGTATAGTACCTTGTAGTTCAGGTCCTTATTTAGTATGTCCTTGTTTAGTAATTTAGTTTCTGTGTGGACAGTGTCTTTGTAAAGACATTTTTTAATTATATTTTATCTTTAGACATAATCTTATATATATTTTATCTTTTATCCTTAGGCACTGGTTACCTAAATTTCCTTTGGAACAAGTCAGTATAGTTGTATGTATGTATGTATGAATCATCTGATTTGGATGCTGGAAACAGAACATGTAATATAATCAGCTGTTCGGTTTTCAGCATTTCTTCCGGGATCGATAAAGATTTCTGATTCCGTTCACAACCATTAGAGACGTCTGCGTGTGAAATAACAGCAGAAAAAGTGACTGGATTAAAGGTGAGCAAGTAGGAGTGTTTATTCGAGTTGTTATCAGAGTGAAAGTGAAATACACCACAGTCATGAGAACTTCAAACGCGTTTAGGTGTCCTTTCCATGATCTGGGTACAGAAGCGCTCCACACTACTTAGTGTTTTCAGGACATTATGTAGCTGACCCAATCTAAACATTTACGCACGTTTTATTTTTTAAGAAATGTGCGTGTGTAAGTTTCTTGCACTAAAGATTTAATCAGATTCAATTCCTCTGATATTTTTTTTTTTTCGGATCTTGAAGTATACTTGTAACATCTGTGCGGCTGTAAAAGACGTGATCACCATTTTTCTCATTTTTCAAATTACTTAACCCTCTGGCCCCCCCGTGGTACATTTTTGTCCACTTCACTCTCTTTTTTTTGATAATTTTAGCTGTGTTAATGCATATGGAATGAAACTTTCCATGGGTCTGGAGTTAAAAAAAAAAAAAAGTACATTACATCAATAATATACTCCATTCATCCAGTTGTAAACTCGACGCCCTCGTGGACACTTTTGGCCATTTGAAACCCATGAAAACTACATTTTTCAATTCCTTGTTATTTACACTGTTAAATCATTACATTTAGGTTAAAATGCTTTTATTCTAAATGTAGTTTTTAGTGTTTTCTTCCAGATTATGTCATTTGTCCATTTTTGGCCAAGCAAGCAATTTTATATAATAATCTTAGTTTCCAACAGGGGAGTATGATGACTTGCTGCACTCCAATGGAACAAATGAATGACACAATTTTGACAGAGGTGTGATCTTAAGGATGTCAGATAATGGTTTTGTGTTTGTGCATGAAAATAAAATCAGTGTTGCTGTGAATCAGTTACATATTTCAGATTTGTTCCATTTTCGGCCCCAGCAGCACTGAGAAGAGAGAAAACGGCCGTTTTTGAGGTTCTTTGCTAACGAGGGCATTGTGTAAACAAACTGGTATTTGAAGGATTAAAAAAAAAAACATAGGAACAGATATTTGATACTTATGACAAGAACTGATGTCAGTTACAAACTTTATGCAGTAAAAATAGCAAAAAAGTATATAACAATATACAAAAATTATATATAAATATATGGCCATTTTATAAAATATTATATAAAATTGCTCGTTTGGCCAAAAATGGACAAATGACATAATCTGGAAAAAAAACACTAAAAACTACATTTCTCAAGTGTTGAGTTTAGAATGAAAGCATTTCAACCTTAATTGTATGATTTAACAGTGTAAATAACAAGGAATTAAAAAAATGTAGTTTTAATGGGTTTCAATTGGCCAAAAGTGTCCACGAGGACGCCGAGTGTAGAGTAAAAACGAGGAGGGCCCGAGGGTTAAGAGAGGTTTGGACTTACAGCCCTTGCAGGAGCGAGTAAAGTAAAGTGGCTCCTTATAGTCACACGTGAACACACCACAGCACACAGTGTGAAAATCTTCCTCTGCATTTAACCCGTTTTACCAAGTGAAGCAGGGCACTGCCACCAATGAAGGTGGTCTGTTGGGGTGGAACCTTGCTCAAGGGTACCTCAGTGATGACACTAGCAGTGCTGGGAATCGAAACCACAACCTTCCTCGAACGCCCTAAACAGTAACCCACCAACTGCCCCAAAAAAGGCCCGTATGAGTGAATGTGCTGAGCCTGAGGAGCCACCAGATCTCTCAGCGGAAGAACTGGGAACCGCTACATCACACCTTTTTGTGTTTTCATGGACTGTGTGGGGTTTACCAAAATGTACACACCTGTTCTGAAGGATAAGGCGGTGACGGGACCCCAGTCTTGTTGAAACTTCATTAGAGTTTCATCAAACTTGATGTTGTGAATGATTATCTGACCAGAGGCCAAACCTACACCGACCACATCGACAGCTGGAGTCTGGTACAATGAAAGGAAAAGAAAGCCTTATTACACAAAAAAAACAAAAAAAACAAATGGAGATGCCAAAACTAAAGCATGTTCAGACGAGATAAAAAACAAAAAACAAAAACAACAACACAGACCTGCTGAAGAACTGTCACGGCAGATGTCCAGCCAGGAAAAGTGAAAAGAAGTTTGCTATGGGGGAAAAAAAGATTCTTTAATGTGCACGCGGCGGTAAGGCCTTTTCAAGTAATGGACAACACCACTGAGCATCAGTGCAGGGTTTTGAATGATGCGCTTAATTTAACATACTTTGACTTGACATTCCAAAGCTGAAGACTTCCTTGACTGCTTCCAAACAGAATTTTATTCAGGTAGGTGCTTGGATGCATAACAGCGTTAACCTCAAAGGATTCTTTATCGAACGAAATCTGCAGGTACATCTCTGGAAAACAAAAGGGGACAAGGTGGAAAATGTACTTTATTTATTTTATTTATTAACCAGGTTTGTCCCATTGAGACCGGGCCAAAACAGCAGCAGCACAGTTACAGTCCGACAGTCACACAATAGAAAAAATAATGACAATAGGACATATTTATATAAAAACACTTGCGTACAGAACGCCTGGACTCTAGCGTTTTCACCTGAGCTTTAAAATCATTCAGGGATTCTGTTTTGTAAATGAGGCGCCATCAGGTGCCGAAAAACCTAAAAGCTTTCTTTCCCAATTCACTTTCTGAACAACCAATTTTAAAATGCCCATTGAACGGAGATTGTAACCTGTATCAAAATCGGTGATGAGTAAGAAGGAATTCTTCCCAGAATGACTTTATAGATGAACAAATAGCAGCGACTGAGCCGGCGAGCATATAAAGATGACATTCACTTTAGTATAGAGCACACAATGATGGAGAAAACTATTCTTATCGTCAACGTTCTGTGCGTAAAATGAGTTCATTTAGAATTTGTCCCAAACCTTGTGACGCCACATCCCAGATGATGACTGCACTCTCTTTGTCCACTGATATGAGGTGGTCTCCAAAGGGCAGCAATAGCTGGACATCAGCTTGGTGGCCTTCATAGGTGTGGACAACCTGAACACATTAAACACATTTCTGCTATTTTAGTGTGCAGTACATGCAGAGCTGTCTTTTAATCGCGCCTCATATTAATCTGTGCTACTCCAGTCAACATTATTTCAAGATACAGGAATTAGAATAACTTTCTCCTTAGTTATTTTCGCCACCACCAAGGTGCCGTACCATAAAATCTTATTCTTAGGTTAGTGAACAAACCTGCACAGGATCAGACTCAACTCGCTCAACAAAGCTGAGCAGGGTCTTCAGGTACACCCAATCATTCTTTTCAGTCTATTTTTGTCATCTTTACCTCTCGATTCTTGGCAAAAGCTGAAATAACTTTTCCATGTGCAGCAAAGACAAGCATCTGGTCAGCAGCAAGGCACGAAATGTCCGAAGGGAGGGCATTACCTGAGAAACAAACACAGAGTACGACGATTTTTTAATTTAAAGATAAGGTAAATCTTAGCCCCACAAGCGGGAAATGTGCATTATTAGGGCAGAAAGTGGACAGAAAAAAGGTAAAAGCAGCAAAACAACAGAATAAATATAAACCTAAATATAAATAAATAAATAATTTAAAAATATATATATACATATACATATATATATATATATACATATATACATATATATATACATATATAAATATACATATATATATACACACACATATATATATATATACACACACACACACACACATATATACATACATACATACATATATATATAAACAGGAATGTGGTGTACTGTTGAGCCCAATCCTAATGGCAGTAGACGTTTTACTTTAAATATCAACAAAAATGGTGGTTGAATTAACACAGGCCAACATTTATAGATGGATATTGAGAACCAGAACTAAACTGATACCAACTGCTCTCTACTTAATTATTGATAAGGTGCTGCTATCGGTATTTATATTATTTTAATTTCTTCATAGCTGGCATTTTCAAATGGCTGGTGCTAGATCGGATCAGTGGGAAGGACAGGAGGGCCTACAGTCTACAGTCAGAGCAAAATGGGAAAAATGTTCTAAAGTGTGGACTGACTTAGCGGGGCAGCTGTTAGCCTAGTGGTTAGGGCGTTCGCCCTACGATCAGGAAGTTGTGGGTTTGATTCCCAAAACTGCTAAGTACCTCTGAGGTACCCTTGAGCAAGGTACCGTCCCCACACACTGATCCTGGCAGGACGAATTTTGTGCTGTTCAACACTGTGCGGTGTGTTTACACATGACAGAATGGTCACTTTCACTCCCTCACTAAACTGTTTACCACTTTATTAAATCAGAAAAAAGTAATAATTTTCACTTGTTTTCATGTTATCCCTATTTTTGCACCAAATTATGAAAAGAAGAATCAATAAAGTGGTCCATTATAGTCAAGAGTAAACGCACCACAGCACACAGTGTGAAACTCTTTGTTTCTGCATTTAACCCATCTGACCGATTTAATCCATATAATCCATTTAATCCATGTAAGCCATTTAACCTATTCACCGAGTGAAGCAGAGGGCATTACATCATTATACAATTATTTGAGAGACGCTTTTATCCAAAGCGACAAACAATATGAGGAAACACTCCAGTTTCAGTGCAGTGTGAGAACCGACGGAGAGTATTAGGTGTGAAATCTTTATGTAAGGGTCGTACAAAAAGATGGAGCATCAAGAGAGAAGATGCTCTCTGAACAGATGAGTCTTCAGCTTTTTGATGATCGAGAGGGATTCTGCTGCTCTGGTCGGTTTAAGCTGCTCATTCCACCAGTGGGGAAGCAGAATTGCACTGAACCTCGTCTTGTCTTGTCTCGTGTAGTTGTATTGTTGCTCTTGCTCTTCGCTCGTGTTGCACCACGGTCCTGGAGGCCCGTTGTTCCGTTTTTACTGTATGTATACGGCAGTATTGATAATAAAACCTACTTGACCTTACTGAGACCAGTCTGGACTGAGTTTACTGTGTGTGTAGGGATGGCAGTATCCGTAATAAGAGCAGTTTCAGTTTCGTTATTGGCATCAACAAAATCCTGACAATAGCCACCCCTCCCTAAATTTGAAAAATAAACCAAGTAAGCATTACTCACTGACAGCAACAATTCCAAGTTTCTTCACCTGCAGAAACAGACAGACACACGTGGTCAGATTCAATCTACACAAAACTGAGGGCATTAAAAAAAAAAACAAGAAACAAAAAACAAACAAAACAAAAAAAAACAGTTGACATTCCTGGTATTCTTCTTCATATTTGATTTTCTTTTGTTTTATCTCATTCTCTCACTACTTAAAATGAGTCTGTCACCACTGATGATGCTGGAAACCATGATTAGGTTAATAAATGAGACAAAGAGGTTTGAGAGTCCGTGTACACAGCAAAGAACTTTGATCATTTTCAGGTAAAGAAATTCCGCAGGATGTTTCACTCAGTTCTCCCTTGCTGTTAAGTCTAGCAGCCCAAAGTGGTTTATCCTCTGTTCATGTGAAGCTACAAAAGGGGCAGATTCCTTAAACATACACTACATGGACAAATATATTGGGACACCTGTTTTGGGTCCCTTACGTCCAGTGAAGGTCAATCTTAATGCTACAGCAGATCAAGACATTTTGGACAGCACCATGCTTCCAACTTTTCTATTCCAGCATGACCGTGTCCTAGCAACAAAGTGAGCTCCATAAAGACGTGGCTGGAGGAGTTCGGTGTGGAAGAACTTGACTGACCCACACAGAGTCCTGACCTCAACCCCATCCAGCACCTTTGGGATGAACTGGAAAGGAGATTGCGAGCCAGGTCTTCTCATCCAACATCAGTGCCTGACCTCAAAAATGCTTTATGGGCCCAAATTCACACATAAAAACAATCCAAATGTCTTCCAAAACAGTAGAAGCTTTTATAGCTGTTACTGGAGGACCAACTCCATATCAAAGTGCAATGTCATTATGTCCATAGACGTTACAGTGGTGGCCTAGTGGGTAGGATACTTGCTTCTTGACCAAGAGGTCATGGGTTCGGATCCTACATTCAGCATACCACCACTAGGTTCCTCAACAAGACCCTTAACCCCAGGTTGCTCCAGGGACACTGTCCCTCGTAGTTAAGGAATGGAAGTCGTTTGGGATAAAAGCGTCTTCTAAATGCTGTAAATGTAAGTGAAATTTCCCTGTGGTGAAATGTGCGTCCCAATACTTTTGGCCATGCAGTGTGCGTTAAAGGGGTAGAGAGCAAGAACACGGTCTATAATGACGACAGAAGACACGCTACAAATTGTAGAGATAGGAAACAGAATTTCAGAACTGAAAAAGAAGACAAAACAAGTTTTATTCTGACAGAGACTTACATTATAAGTGTGGAAACTCTGTCCCACAGCGGTCAGGACGTATACCTCGCGGTGTTTCTGATGGTACCGGGCCACGTGGGGCAGGGGACCCGAACACAGTCCCAGGGCCCTGCAGCCACGGAACACCAGACTCCCCCGGTCCCCAGACATCTCTCTGGATCCCTCACGCTCCGACCTTCCGAACCTGCCCGCAGAACCCAGCTCAGTTCGACATTTTCCTGAAGAAGACGCTGCAGAGACCCTCTCCCTCCACCATAACAAACCTCTGCTACACTCAAACAGTCCGTCCAGCACCTCTCCCCCGCTTCATCAGTTCCCAGCTCCCATCTGTGAATTTTACCTCTCAAACAGAATATTTTCAGCGTTATCAGTGAAACATAGCTGTAACTGGATGTAAAAAGCTGTCACTGCTGTTATCGTACCAAATCATAATCATGAAACAGGCGTACTAACAGTTTAGTGGTGATATGATCAGTTCAACACTTAAAAAACGTTTTAGCGTAAAATTAAAAAATAAGTCTGCCTTATTACAGCAGCCTGGGCGCAAATGTTTTTAAGCTTACACATCATTATTTTAGAGTGGACAAGCTGGGAAAAAGGGGGGGAAATGAAAAATATGCTGTAAACTAAGTTATATAAAATTTTGGGGTGGAGTGGGGGTAGGAGCAATAGTAGTAGTAGCTTCTAGTCTAACCATATACGTTTACATATACATATACTGGAACTACTAATACCCCCACCCCAACACACACACACACACACACACACACACACACACACACCCGGCAAAAAAAAAAAAAAAAAAAGAACAGCCCCCTTCTTCACAGGCTCCATAAACAGGAGCAGAGGAATTTATTTTAAAAGTGTTTTAAGTCTTATTTAAGAAAACACGACAACCTCTTATTAAATCACATCGTCTTTTATTTTTCTACTTTTTCTTTATAAATAAAGTCATACATTAGAAATCAGAACATGCATGAACCAAAAAGGGAGAACAGAAAAAAATAGCAATGTAAAATTTTACATGAACAATTCAAAAGAAACTAAGAAAAGACATTTTTTTTTAACTTGAACAATATTTAGACTAAAACTTGGCTGTGTTCTGGGACTGGAGGAATGCAGAGTGTTTTCACTGCTCTAACACACCAAATTCCACTCAAATTTCAAAATAGTTCATGATCCTCATCAAGTGTTCTAGAGCAACGAGAACTTGGAACCACTGGACCATAACTCACGGGCAGTAAACACACACACACACACACACACACACACACACACACACACACACACAATAAAAAAAAGGTGAGCATCTCATTATAAATTAAATCTTGTGAGAGATAAAATGACACCAGCATTTCAGGAACTCATTCTCAGATGTGCAATTTTTCCTGAATTTATTCCCAAATTTCTTTCTCCCACGTTTCACGACATGTGTCTGGCAGTGCTGCACCTGCAATTATACACACCGTAGAGATTCATTTTTAGTGAAAACCACAAACAATCGATACAAGTACAGCACAGAAGGATGGTGGAATTAAAATGCTGGTTCTTACCACAGAGATGTTTAGCTGATGAATTATCTTATCCAGTAGAGTCCACTCAGAACTGCTACTCTCAGAACTACTTTTACACTTAGTGAAGGTAAAAATGCAATCGGGATTTTGAATGTACTGAAAAAAAACAACAAAAAAAAAAACAAAACAGCACAGGTTCAGCAATATTGAGCATATTTAAGCTCTTGAGCTGTGTTTAAAAAAAAATCAGGCATATATTTCTTATAATGGTATTTAATTAGAAATGCAACCGGATGCGAAACAGCATTCAGAAATCAATAGTCAGCAAATAGCTCTGGAGAAAGTGAGCCTATGGTAAAAAGGACCTACCTGATCTGTTGAGAGGTGATTGCATTGTAGTGGTAATTGCTGCGAGAAAGAGGGAGAGTAGTAATTGAAGTATATGCAGATATGTGATTATGTATAATAATGTAAAAAAAAAAAAAGAAAAAAAAAAGAAAGCAGTTACACTGCATAAATACCAAAATGTGGGCAATATGTGCCAAAATGCAACAGAACAGAAATGGTCAGAGAGCCGTTAACCAGAATTTGCCAGTGGCTCCATGCAGTTACTAATTATTCAGCCTTAGGAAGTAATAAGACTGGGATTTAATGGGCTTCAAATGAAAAATGGGTAAGACCAAGGAATCTGCCTGGAACAGCTCTGTACAGACACTTACATCTACATGGCGAATGATTATATAAGTGGAATCGTTCTGAACATTTTGAAGACAAGTTCTGTCAGCTTCTGTCAAAAGTCTGTCCCGTTTTCCTGCACCTGACGTGAGGGTGAGGGTTAGGAGGACCAGGAGTAGCACATCTGTGGGCAAAAAAAAAAAAAAGACCCCATTAATTTAATATTCAAGTTTAAAACACTCTCCAATATCTTTGCTTCAAAACAGGCTTCACTTACCAGTCAGCTTTTGCTTCTGCATCCTGAATCATTTGTGAAGGAGAACGCTAGAGCTCCCTTTTATACCAAACCCAGTTCAAATTGAGCTCTACATATTATCAGCTTGGTTTATCTTTGTCATTCTTTTTCTTTCTTTCTTTCTTTGGCACCACACTGGTGATTACACATAACAGACTCACTAAGGATGAGTCAAAACCAGAAAATCCCTGTGTTCTGTGCAGTAGACTTAACTGACCACTATTTCCATAATTATTTTAAAGCATATTCATAGAGGCAATCTGGTTTGATTGACAGGTCATATTAATCAAATAGAGGTGATGAGTCAAAAATCATTAAAAGGCCTTGTGACCGCAAGAGAGCCACTTCAAAGGGACTGAAACCGTCTTTTGAACAGCGTGAAGAAGGGAAAAAAAATCTAGAATTTTTTTTCTCTTCCACCTGTGAATTTTACCTCTCAAATATAGAATAGAACGTAGTGGTGAGTGAAAAAAGATGCAAAAAGCTGTTACTGCAGCTACCGTACCAAATCATCACCATGAAACAGGCGCACTAACAGTTTAAAAAAATGTTTTAGAGCAAAAAATAATCAGTGTCTGGTCTGCCTTAGTGTTTTTAGTGACCCGAACTTCTAAAAGTAAGTTAAGAAGACAACAAAAATGTTCTGGTACTCAAGGCACCAGGTTTTTTTTTAAGCTTGACCACAATTTTTTAAGAGTGGACATTCAAAAGCAGGGAGGAAAGCAGCATAGAAAACATGCCATAAACTAAGTTTTACATATATATCTCTCTATATATAAGGTTAGACTAGAAATTTCATGATGGATCCTGTTTAGTCTTCTACTAGAATATTAAATTAAATAATTGATTAAGTCCAACGCACTGTCTTGTTTTCTTAGACCTCACAGTGACTAATTACTATTGTTTATACCTACAAAAAACGTGATTGAGAATGTGTTGTTATAGTTACACTCTTGTATATTTTGGTGACGTAACAATATTAGGTCTTATTATAGGATATCATCTTAATGGTGGAAAGTAATGTGGAAAGTAATCCACAGTGAACAGCTTTATCTTTGGAGCCTTTATTATCTAATGCTGGAAGTATTTTGGAATCCTTTGGGACTCACGCTCCACTGTTCACGCTGTGTGTTGTGGTGTGTTCACATATGACAAACTGACACTTTACACTTTATTCTCCTTGGGTTTACATGAACTGCTATGTTTGACTTAACTTGTGTTCCAATTTTCAGTTGAGACACTTGATATCTTCCAAACAAAAAAACTGATTTTCAACTCACTAATTCAAACACATCTCTCCTTTAAAGCTGAAAATTACAAAAGGGAAGAGCTGTGAATAGTACAGTAACATTGATTCATTTTCTGTAGCTGCCTAATCCTTACAAGGGTCGCGGGTACCCGGAGCCTATCCCGGGGTCTGGGCGGGGCACCAGACCACTGCAGGG
>JBBPCX010119798.1:0-20175 GCA_037974365.1 Hydrocynus forskahlii
AATGTGAATTCCTGCGTTAAGCAGCAACACACATCTGGTCTAGTCGCATCCAACATATAGTAACGTATGTCACCACACACACACACACACACACACACACACACACACACACACAGCTCTTTGTGTGTTTAAGTTTTTATGGATGTTGTTGGATTAATGTGACTCCCATGCTCTGGCAACCCTGTGGATTTTGATTGCTTTTATACAAACCAGCGATCTGGAGCATACAGGAGATCACCTATGCATTGGAGATCTTGCTGAATCTGGCTTCTCAGGAGGTCACAACATCATAAAACTACAGAACTTTCTGCGCTTACCAAATCTAACTCAGATTTCCATCAAACAAGTCTCTTCTGTTTCACAGAGGCATGGCTGTGAGAAGAAATAACTGATATCAGTCTGGAAGGATTTGGAGTGAAACAGAACTAACTCTGATCTCTATTTGTTTCCACCTTCTTTCTGGTCCATCTTCCATCTGGTTGTTTCTATTGCTGTGGACTAGAGACTCTCAAACTGTTCCTCACTCAGACTCCAACAGAAACTACCTCTACTGACTCTTAACTGTACCTGCTCTGTCAGCCATAGACGGACATTCTGCTCTGCGGTGATTAAGTCTGTTCACAAAAGCCGTCTATTGTAAGACCAGAGGAGGATGGGTGCCCCTTCCTGAGTCTTGGTTCCTCCCAAGGTTTCTTCCTCCAGGTTTAGGCCTCTGTCGCTCGTGGCTCGCTATGGGCTCCGACCTGGACTCGGTAAAGCTGCTTTGTGACATCAGTTGTAAAAAAATCACTACATAAATAAAAATGACATTTAAATTAAGGGATTTAAATGTCATATGCTTTGATAGAGAGACTATGCTAACACAGAAATCGTTTGGGAGTGAAATGTAAAGGTATCAGCTTCACTGTGAGAGACTGAATGGCCATTAACACCATGTTACTTTCCACGGGAGTTTACACAGGTTATTTTAGCATATAACTATATTCACACCGCATTATTAACCCAGGAACAGTACAGTTCATCACTCACCAGATCTGACAGGACATTAGACCTGTATTTTGGTAACATACCAGGTATCTATGCTGCAAAACTCCACCACCACTGGACAGTAATGACCATGACGCCATTCTGCTGCTCCCAAAATACACAGGAAACTGAAGACAAATATTACAGTCCAGAATAATGATTCTGTGGAGGCATTAAAAGGGAGATTTGGAAATTTGGAAACATTCTCCCAAAGCTGTGAAGGAGACCTAACCATGCTGATAAGAGACCTAACCATTCTTCCTCTCTGACTGTCTGTCTGGACACTTTTATATCAACAGAACAGGTCATGCGGTATCCTAACAACAAGCCTTGGTTCACAAAGAACCTGAAACACTGTTTCAATAAGAAGAAAGCAAAGAGCGAAACAGAGAGCTGGGAAGGAAGACCAGACTGGCCAAACTGTATAAAAACTAACTGCAGGAGAAATTCCCCACTGGCAACACATGGAGGCATGGCGAGGTCTTCGCCATTTCAGGCTCTGGTCCGGGAGGGCTCACTCCGCTGGAAGATCTCATCACTCACGTATTCCAGCAGCGCTCTGCAGGTATGGAAGGAATCCACTATCACACCTGAGCCAAAAAGTCACATCCACACTGTGCCAGTGTGTGGAGAAGGTGGCGAGAGACCTGACAGCTAGGTAAGGACTTCCCACACAGGGATTTTATTTATAGATCTCTGTTCTGCTTTCAACACAGTTACCCCCTCTGTGACGGCGTTTAAGGTTACAGGTTCCAACACCGATCCTGTGGATACAAGATTTTCAGCAGAATCGGTCTCAGCGTGCAGTTTGAAATACAAAAATCTGATTTTAAACAGAGTCCTCCCATTTCATTTTCAGTCCGCACAAACAATATGACCTGCGATGGTGACGGCTGTTCTCTTTTTAAGCATGCAGATGGCACGGCCCTGCTCGCCCACGTTACAGATACGAGCAGGTACACACTCAGACGTCCTGAACAGGGGAGAGCTCCCTGCAGCTCAATTTCTCAAAGACCAAAGAGTTCTGTCTCAGGCAGAGGCGGAGGTTGAGTCTTCAGGGACCTGGGCAGGGAGATCTACAGTCTTCTGTCTTTCTCTCAACACACTCAACACAAAAACAGCTTTCCTACGGAGGAACTCAGAGCCCTCACATTCAGGAAGAACATCTTCACAGCAGCGTTCAGTACATTTACATTTTTACATTTATGGCATGTAGCAGACGCTTTTATCCAAAGCAACTTCCATTCCCTAACCACAGGGGGCAGTCTCTCTGGAGCAATTCAGGGTTAAGGGTCTTGCTCAGGAACCCAGTGGTGGTTTTGCTGAAGGTAGGTTTCGAACCCATGACCTCTTGGTTCAGAGGCAAGCATCTTACCCACTAGACCTCCACCACCCCATCTGTTCAAATCAGTCGATATCACTTCCTGGTTCACTTTAATCTCTGTTAGAACAAATCAGTTTTCCTGAATCATTAATCAAGGAAGTAAAATAACTGCAACCAAAACTCAGTAATCAGAACTCTTACCATCACGCTGCCACTATAAAGTTCTCCTATCCGAGGAAAACGCCTATTTAACTTCATACCCACTGCCATAAACACTTTAAATCAACAAAAAAAATACTTTTCATTACTACCACATCCAGCCCATAAGCACAAGGCCAGTTTGCACCTATACAGTATATTAAGTATCATTTTACTTTGTCTAGGTATTGCCTAAACCCACCGCACACTCCACACACCGCCCCCCCAAACCCACCGCACACTCCACACACCGCCCCCCAAACCCACCGCACACTCCACACACCACTCTCCAAACCCACCACACTTATACACATTAATGTGGTAATATGCAGGTAATTCAGCAGTTTATCAGGTAAGATTATGATTCAGACTTAATTAAGCTTCGCCTATTATAGAATAAGTAACAAACAGACTTCCAAAACTCTGTAATAACTAACCTACTTCCACAACACCTATAGTTATTTTATACATTTGTTTGATGAGAAATGACCACATTCTCCTCAGCTAAACCTGTTTACTATTCGTCAGAGTAAACTGAATCAAAGTGAAACAGTATTATAATACACTAAATGTTAAAAATACATTTTCCGTGCCATAAATAATAGATAAAGCCTCCAAGTGCTACTCTGTGGTAATAAATGCAGCAGAAAAGCAGAATATTAAGTACGATCACAATCGATGATTGCTTTTCTACGAATTTTTGCTTTGTTAAAGTGGGGTTAACATTACTATTGCATGAACCCTGTCCTATTTCTGTCCTCCTCACTCAGAGGACACAATAAGATCCTGGGCAAATGGAAGACGAAGTGGAGGGTAAACGCGGGCCAGCAGGGCGCCTGGCCTTTAGAGCCGACTGGGAGGAGAGTAGATGGGGGGGTGCTGCTGGTGAGGGGATTATTTGGGGCCAGCACTGAGAGGGGCTATTGTTGGAGCCTGAGAAAGAGTGTTAAGTGTTAGTGGTGCCCATGGACCAGGACGGCATCAACCGCACTGAACAGCAGGGAAGCCCCACAAACGGACACTCTCTGAGAGGGACCCTGCTGAGGATCCATTCATCAACACAGGAACCAGAGACCAACAGACAGTGTGTGGAGGTTTTGGGTTTATGCCCATTTAATTAACTGCTGAAGATTTTTCTTTTGCTGGTAAACAAGAGTGTTTGAACCCGGACGCATTGTTCACTGAGGAGGAGACTGGGACGGGGCGGGAGAGAACAGAATCCAAACCTGTGGATCTAATTATACTGAGCAACGGCCACGAACAGCAAATACGCATTAGAATAAATCACACTAACACTACCAATCATTTTTCACATTTGGAAAACAAAAAATATTTATTTAGAGCTCCTCACTTATTTTCCAGTTTCTCCAATCTTATTTCAGTCTCCAATTCTTGATGGAGAAACTGAAACAAAAATGAGAGAGAGAGAGAGAGAGAGAGAGAGAGAGAGAGAAAGAAAAGAAAGAGCAAGCTAAAGGGTTGCGAAGGGAGGGACCTGATAGAGACCACTTTCCCTCTCCTCCTTTGTGTCTGTCCTGATGGGACACTCCTCCAGGCTCACGAGGGACCGGCCAATCAGAGACAGCCAGGGAGGCGAGACAAAATCATGTGTGTGGGTCTTTCGTTTCAGCCCCTTCACCTCAGCCTCACTTAATAAATCTTTAAGTGGTGCTCTTCACCCTTAAGCGCTGTTCTCACACTCTCCCCTGCAGACCATTAAACTTTAACGGTATTTGTGTTTCAAAACAGCGCAGGCCCTCAGGAGCCTGGCCGCGCTGGAAAGAAACTAAACTGTCTCGCCACTCAGAAAAAGGAAACAAAATGATTTCTGGCACATCTGGCGGAATAACTCTGAAAGACCTTTAAAAACACATAGGAGCAAAAAGCTCTACCATCTGGTCTAGCAGACTACCTTCAACCAAAGCTTCAAGAGTAACCAAACCCTTAAGAGTGACCAAACCCTTAAGAGTGACCAACCCGTCAAGCGTGACCAACCCGTCAAGAGTGACTAAACCTTCAAGAGTGACCAAACCTTCAAGAGTGACCAAACCTTCAAGAGTGACCAAACCTTCAAGAGTGACCAAACCTTCAAGAGCGACCAAATCTTCAAGAGCGACTACACCTTCAAGAGTGACCAAACCTTCAAGAGCAACCAAACCTTCAAGAGTGACCAAACCTTCAAGAGCAACCAAACCTTCAAGAGTGACCAAACCATTAAGAGTAAACAAATATTCAACAGTAACATTAATTTAAAAGTAACCAAACCTTCAGCAGTTATCCATCTTTCAGAGCCAGAGGAAGCCCTGTTAGCATTAGCAATAGTCCAACAGCACTCTTGAAAGTCAAAACACCAAACTGTAAAGTGGAGGTTCCAGGGACCAGAATTGGGAGCCAGCATAATTAAGATTTTTTTGTAAACAATGTGAATTTAAAGAACTTAGGTTTAAACAAACCTCTACATTTCATAATGTGAAACTAAAGAAAGCGTAAAAAAAAAAAAAAAGGTTTCTCTCTTAAACCTGCACAAGCAGGCCAAGAACAATCAGGCAGCCGTAATTTTTAAGAGCGTATACGACTTTGCAGCACCGCGGTGTCTCAGCCTCTGTTCTCCATCCTCCAGTTTAGAAAAAAAAACAACTCAAACCACACCGACCTGAGCCTCTAACCCCAACTCCACCACTAAGTGTAAACCTCAGACCAACAGCCACTCTCCTCATTTGAGAGAGGCACCCGAACCCCTGGCTGTGAGTTTCCTCTACCACCCCACCAGAGGGGAAACAGGGGAGAGCCTAGAACTCCACATAACCTTCAGAACATTGTGGCTGCCAAGCAAAGAAAAGGCCAAGCCAAAGAGAACGACAATGAGGCCAAATTTCACCCAGGAACGTTAGCAAAAAGGTTTATTTGCAGAATTAATATGCTAGATTAAGGCATTAAATGACTGAAATGTAAAAGATCAAAGCTGGGTAGAGATCCTTAGAAAATCCTTTCGTTTCCCTCCCACTCTCAGTCAGGCTCTTGAAGAGGGAGAGAGAAGGGATGAGACGAAATTGCCCCGTCCTGTCTCCTCCGATTTTAATTTCCCAAGGGCGCCTCCACAAACTGGTTATGAGGCGAGGGCGGTCCAATTAAAGTGACTGTTCTAGGGCAAGTGGTTCTCCTTTCAAATCCATTCCAAGGCCAAACAAAACACCAGAACCGAACAGGAGGAGGACGAGGAGAGAGGGAACGCCCGCCACACTGGCCTGGAAACCAAAACAAAACGACAGAATCCCTCCGCCATTCCATCACAGCCGGAGGAAACGGAGAGCTGCGCGTTCACGCCTGCAGGCGTCGGAACAGTGTGGAGGAAATACTGACGCCGAGTCTGTTTCAGTGAGAGAAGAGATAAATGAGGCAAACAGTGAAGACTCTGATCTACACACTGCTAATGGACGCGAGCTAACGGTCGCTGTTAGTCTGGCTATTTTAGGTTATGATATATTATATCAAAAGGTTCTTAGCTTGTATGCACGGTTCTGGGAACAACACTGTATATTATTTTAAATAATAAAGATTTAAAGAGCTTTTAAAAAAATCTTTCTCACATCACTTTAACAAAAAATGGCTCTCTGAAGAATCACCCCTGAAAAAGTTCACGAGTCATTCCACGATCACAGAATCATTTTGGCACCTTTATCTAACGAAGCGATTTTTGATGTTTTTTGTAGCTTCCACTGAAAGCATCCACTGCACGGGTGGCTCTACGTAGCTGTCGCTCCAAAGAACCTCTTTCTTCTTTTGGCACCTTTATTTTTGAGGGTGTATTACTGTAGGTCTTACCGCCCTTCGTGTTCTCACAGATAAAATGTGGAGTTGAAAGGTAATGTGAGGAGGTTGATAAAGTGTGGCGGGTTGTGGGGTCCTGCCTGGGCAAGCAATCCACCACACACCACTAAGAATCCTGGGACATTCGTCTACATTTGTAATACTGGAAGTAACACAAGATAAAAATGCAATTGTGAAAGAATATTCTGCACAAAAAAACAAAACAAAAAAAAAAACAGCGTTTCACGCTATAAACAATCAAACATTTTCCCACTGCCGTCCTCAACAGGCCCGGAGACCCGAACTGAAAAACGCTTCAACCTGCACAGCCTTCGCTCTCTCTAAAACATTCCTGTCTCTGAGGCAAAACCAGATCTTTGTCTTGGCTGCTCTCTCAGCTGTGAGGGGAAAAAGAGCAGGAATCAAATGGGAGAGAGGCGGGATGAGGGAGGCAGTCCGAGTGGCCACAGAAAGGAGGGGGGGCTTTGTTTTCCTCCACACACCGCCTTCTAGAACTCTCCACACGGTTCACACACACACACACACACACACACACACACACACACACACACACACACACACACACAGAGTTAGCTTTAAGACCATTAGTGCCACTCCATGACAGACGTGGTCCATCAAATCCAAACGGCAGATCGAAAACGCTCAAACGGAACATCATTTTGAAGCTTAACTTCATGCTGCCTTGTCTTTCAAACATGTTAATCGTGAACTGATCGCTGATTAAAGAGCTCAGAATTATACGCACTTTGTTGCAAAATGATCGTACTCAGGAACTTTCAGAGTTCAGATGAAAGGCTGCGAATAAAATACTGGATTCAAGGGCAGTTTTGTATTAAGCAGCGTTCTGGGTGTGTGTCAGCGGTTCAGGCGTGTGTTCCAGCCTTCTGAAAACTTCTGAAAAACCAAACCAGAAGAGCGTCAGTCAGTCAGTCAGTCAGTGACGAGCCCCGAGTCTGAAATTGGACACAGATGCAGTCATTAGGAGGCTTTCCCTCCGAGTCCCACCCGAAAGCAGTCGCCCGTACACGCATGAGCGACTTCACTTTGTCTTACCACAGTTTTTCTTGATTAGCTGTGCAATCTGATTAATCTGCGTCTCAGTGCCAGAAAAAGTCATACATACAACTAAACACACTTTGAATGGTAAAAGATGTTTAATACTGGACAAAGCAGTGTTGTTAAGATCAGCATGACAGGAGCACCTATAGACGCGCCTGTCATCGCATGGTTACAGAGAACGTTCCTCTAGACGCTGCCACACCTTCACAGAAGACCAGACCACAGTCAACACAGCTACAGACTCATTCCACGTCAAAGAATGAAATACAAATGCCAAGACAGTCATTTAGCGATTATGCTTGAGACTATTTCCCCACAAACATCATCTGGTAAAGAATGAATGAACACTCGTACTGACTAGAAGCAGTGCAGTTCCATTTATCATGAAAGTGAACACAGTACTACATATAGTACTATATAGGACATATAGTAATGTCACCATAACATAGAACTAGCAAACTAAAGGCTCAGCACAAATATTGACCATTTATTTGTGTAGATGTCGATCATATACAGGAATCAATAGGTTATTCGTCAAAATGTCGTTAATATTCAAATATAACCGATAAGACCCTTGCAGACACTGGACTGATGCATGGAGCTGCACGGCGATGACTACTCAGAGTCCTTCTCTACAGTGAAGGATGTGTCAGTGCAGTACTGTGCAAGAGTACTGTGGCAGAAAGTCCCTCACTGTTCAGAAAAAAAAGCTTAAACACTACAGCACTGCAGCCATGTACACTAATGCGGCTAGCCTTGTTACAGCCGCGTCACCTCAGACGCGTCAATCACACCCTCGGACTGTGTCATTTCAACCATATCCAGTCTAAAGAGAGACGAAATGGTGAAGCTCAGGTTCCACAGTGTACACACAGTACAACAGACATCAGACACTGTGAAACAAACAATACAGTGCAGCTAAGAGCATAACCAGTATCCACAGTATAACCGGTATATAGACAGTATAACCAGTCTATAGACAAGATAACCAGTATCCACTGTATAACCAGTATACACAGTAGAACCAGTGGGTTTTGACTGAACTGCAGGCCTGTGTATGTTCTCCCTGACCTTGGGGCAGGCAAACTTTTTTCCTTAAGGGGCCTCAGAGTGGTGGGGCAACAGTGACCCGATTACCGAAGCACCTGTGAACACTCCCTCACACATCATTTACAAAACTGGTTCTTTAAATGAACCACTCACTAAACAGCTCTTAAGGGAACAAAATATGTTCCTTCTATGCCACTGCTTCTCAGAGCACATCCAGGTCGCATTTCTTCCCCACCATGAGCTGGGAATCTGAAACACCACAGCCTGGCAAGATCTTATTTTAGGAGGGTCTGTGACTAACTGCACTGGTTTAATATTAAAATCCACTTTCCAATTCCCTAACTACAATAACAAATGGGTTTCAATAAGAAGTACACGTGCATCCAAGTAAAGGACTCTTAATACCAGCCTCCCCCTGAGCAGCCTGATCGGTCTCAGGTCATCACACAGTCTGATGAAGTTCAGGTGTCTGTTCATTCACAGATGGGTGGGGGCAATCAAACCTTCCCAAAACAAAAACCCAAAACAGAGCTGTTCTGCTGCCTTCCTCTGATTGGAAGCTTTATTCCTTGATTCAGACTAAGCTGATCCTTATGTTGCAAATCTCCACCGCTGTGCAAAAAGTAGCTCATCACCATCGTTCATTCTCTTTCCCGAAATTACAGACCAGCCTCCCTCTCCACCTCCGCCCGCCGGGCTTCAGGCTCGCAGAGCTCGCTCCTTTCAAAGCCCCGGTGTTAATTATCTAAAGGCACCTGGCAGCCGCACAGGCACTTGGACAACTACCACACCTGGGGCAAGAGATACGACCTCAATATTTAATAGGAACTCAATATTTAAATGTTTTTCCACTTTATCACAGGATACAGAAGCAGGAGAAGAAGCAGCTTTAAAACAGATGATCCATCCAGACCGCCCCCACAACCCCCCCTAGTTTTCCTCCATCAGCAGCTGACCAGAAGACCAGAAGCACTAGAGCTCAGCGAGTAATTGTGATGGTGAGGGTGAGAATTGTGCTCTTTACTGTAAAAACAGAGCCTGGAGTCAGAGATGCAGCCGGCTGCCTTTCAGAGCGCAGGTGCAGTGCGGGGCCGCGAGTCCGGCAGCGCTAACGGATGAATAGGTGGTGAGCGACACGTTTACACTGCGAGGAAGAGCACACTTCTGCAGCTCCTCCTCCTCCTCCAGCTCCTCCTCCTCCTCCCTAGCTCCTCCTCCTCCTCCCCAGCTCCTCCTCCAGCTCCGCCTCCTCCAGCTCTGCCTCCAGCTCCACCTCCTCCAGCTCCGCCTCCAGCTCCTCCTCCTCCCCATCTCCTCCTCCTGCTCCCCATCTCCTCCTCCTGCTCCTCCTCCTCCCCATCTCCTCCTCCTGCTCCTGCTCCAGCTCCTCCTCCTCTTCCACATCCCCCTTCCTCCTCCTCCAGCTCCTATTTCAGCTAACACACACAGTGCTAGCAGTTTCTTCCAGTATATTCTGCACAGTGGTGATAAACAGACTCGGGGTGAGCTGTGCATAATTATGGCGCAATATTTTGATCCAAGTGTAGCAGAAGCAATAGAATACAGCACCAGCACTCTTACCTGTCACATGCTATTAACACTGTAAAAATCCAAGACAATCAAAATTAAAAAGTCCATCTTGGCCAGTTGCATTTGTGCATCTGTATTGGGAAGCGAATGCTGGTCTGACAATTGCATCCTAATATTCGTACCTCATCCAAGACAGGTGTTGACCTGTTTAATGGTGGGTGAAACACTGAGGCCTATAAACAAATATGCTGCATCACGAGAGCTTACTATGAAATTTCATTAAAACTCAATAAATGAAGTCAGTTATTTCGGTACTAATCTGAATTGTTTTTAAATATACCAAAGTGACGGGACAGTTTTCGAGCGAATTACTCCTTTAAGAGCTTCGGCTGAAAATTCACTTAGGGATTGATTACTCATTCAGAAAATATGTAATCTAGCACAGGGACGCATGCTTTCAAATAAACCCTCTCTTAACAGTGAGGAAACTTGAACCGCCACAAGCTCGCATTCCTCGCTCTTTTTCCCCTTCCTCTGAGTCAGTGCGAGACCAGCGCGGTCATGTGGCTTAACGTTTAGGCCACAGGAACAAAGCGAAAAAGGAGGCAGTGGGGGGAGGGAACAGGGCTCGCTATGATTTCCACGCTGGTAATCTCTCTCGGAGCAGCGAGCGTCTCTAATTGACTGGACACTTTCACCCAAAGGCTGCTCCTCTGAGACTGAGGAGATGGGACCTCTTGTGCTTTTACAACCGGCTTAAGCTGATAAACCCTTTTCATTCCAGAAGGCCATGAGATCGCTTCCTCTCGGTCTGAAAGGCCGCGCTGAAAATGATTAATCAGAACAGCGATTACAGCCATCCGCGCAGTCACTGCCCCCCTGCAGCTCGGGCACGGCGGGAGGGCGCCGACAGTGCCAGTGCATGGAGGGAGCCCTCGTTTCACATTCAAAGGACACAGTTACAACCAGCCACAGCCAGAGCAAGACCGGGGTCTGGAAACGGGGTGCCTTTTATTTACTGTGCGACTTCGCCAAATTAAAAATCTAATTCTACACAGATTTTACTGAGAGTTCCTGTCAACTCTCTGATCCCAAACCAGGGATTTCCACGTATCGGCAATATTAGCAGAATATGCTGGACTGGATATTAGGGAGAAAGAAAAAATAAGGAATTAATTTGATTAAATCCTATGACAAACTGATCACACAGTGTGATGTGATGTGAGCATGTATTCCTGAAGGTATCGGAATGTCAGTTCCACTCGAGAGAAAGTGCACCCAATGGCCTCGCTCGGAGTAAAACTGCCTAGTGAGTTTTCAGAGAAGGACCAACACAAGCCTAAAGGGAGACAAACCAAACGCTAAAACTACCTATTATATCAGTAACTGTGTGATCAGGAGAATAATTTAATTATTATTTTAAAAGTTTACTTCACACTGGGCCTGTCACTATTGATTATACTAGTAACTGAGTCACCTGACAATTATTCTGACCTATAATACATTAATCGTTTTGTTCAACCTTTGGTACTTAAACAAAATCCTAGAACACTTTTTGGGATTCTTGACAGTTTTCGGAAGCTTACAGGCCACTGGTCTACAACCTCCTCTCCAACATCGCTGAACAACACACCTGTCGTGGAGAATGGCTTTATAAAGACCCCGGTCCTGTTTATCATTCCACCTGCAAAGTAATGACCAAGATGAATCATCGAGAGCGTAAATTCTTTTTATCATGACCGTCCTTCTAAACTAGGATTTCAGAACAGGCTCAAATATTTATCATCTTTTAATGACAAATTATGCCTAACTGTGACTTCACTAAAGACCAGCGGACAGTGCAGCCTGTGTTCATCCAGGCTGGGCTTCAGGAAATACGATCATGGGGTGGATCAATCGAGTCTAAGTGCCTTTTTATCATTCCAGAATCCCCCGAGAGCTCTGTTCATCTGGCCTGCAGCACGGAAACACCCCTCTAACCACCATCAGAAATATAGAGCGACCTGGTCTGATACTCCTTTATACTCCTGGGTGTAAACTCCTATGGTCATGAAACCTGAGGTCCATTTCATCAGCTTGGGCTACTCTGCACCAGGACCGCCTCCAACCAATATGGTAAGGGTCAGTGTGTCTTCCTGGGCAACCTGGGTGTTCAATTCTGTTTCACAGGACATGCCTATTTAAAGATTTACTCTTCAAGCAGAGGACAGACATAGAGACAAAACACTATATCATATTTTGGCCTATCCACAGTTATGTCATGTATTATATACGATATGCATGATTTCAAAATCTGCCATAATAAACCATTCTCCAAAAACTCATTTTTACTCTTTGCTAAAGGCCACTTTGTGGATAGTTCTTGGATGTAAGGGATGTAAGAATACACAATATGAACAAAACACCAGATGACATGACATGACTGGCTTGAGTGACTTTACATCAAATGAAAGTCTTGAATCATTGAAATGGCCCAGAAACATGCGTGGATCCTCTAAGACTGAGTGCAGTGCTCACAACAAGTATTACCAAAGACAATATGATTCACAAATTATATATTGTGCACTTTCTCCTGCCACGGTACCTCTCCATCTCTGGCCTGGACCGACACTGCCCTCCGGTTAATCACATTCTCAGGTCTCAACATTCTGCCGATTCCAAGTCAGTCCCTACAATTTCATCACAAGACACTAATTGTGCAGTAAACCAGCTTGCAGTGGTGAAGCTCTGAGCTTATTTCCTCCCACTGGGCAGAGAAAGATTCAGCCAGGAGGCACATCTTCATGAATCAAGAACAACAGCCATAAACACCCAACCAGCGTTCTGCCTTGCTGTGGAGTTTGATACAGTAATAATATAATTATCATTTTGTTAAAAAAAAGAGCAACATCACCCAAGAAAACTGTGCTCTTGTATCCCGGAGAGATTTTACGAGAGAGCACTCTGGACCGTGGTTTGGGAACGGACTGGGTGTCCAAGCCAGAGGGATCATATGACACACTTTGACAAAAAACACAGGAATTTATAACAAGGTCAATAAAAAGCAGACGGAATTTTTTCTGCCCACATAATGCACAAGGAGCTGCCAGCGAGGGGAAACGATCTCCACAGTCTCGTGGCCGAGAGCATTTTCAGCAACAATGTGAAAAACGCTTCTGTAAATGATACGGGCCCTCAGATGAATAAGCAGAAGGCCAGTGATGGGCCCAGATTGGAAAACACACATTACAGGTTTTCACTACTTCAGCGAGAAGCCCATCCTCACTCACAGATTTCAGAAGAAAGTTCATTTCAGCACTAACAGAGTCGTGGCCGCTTCTTCAGTCGCTGAGGACCACTGAGAACCTGCTGCAGGGCAACAGCGCGTCCTGCGACCTCGTCCAAAACACCAACAGCGTTCAACTGTGAAACCGAGAGAGAGCGGAACCACCAGGACCCTCAGGGCAGAACTACGATTTCTGCTGGAAAACACAGCAAATATGACTTTAGAAGAGAAATCCTCAAAAACTCATTTGTTTTAAGCTCCATCACAGCACAGCACAGCGAAAGGAGTCAGCAAACTACGATTCCCAGTTCGGCCCGGTAGGACTGGGCATGCTCGTCTGAACACAGAGACCTGAACAGTTCCAATCTAAGTCACCTATCCGGACAATTTTTTTTGGCAGAGCAAGTGGTGCAGTACCACACAGACTATTGCAGGCGGTCAGTACTGAATGTGATATTAAACAGAAAGGCAATTTGTCATCAGATCTATATAAAGAAAAGTTCCAATATCAATGTATTCAATATACTGTGAATATATAGGCGCAACTTCTGTAGGTCAGCAGGTAGTATGCAGCGCTACATGAACTTAAAATGCGAAAATACATGAAAAAAATCAACCCAATCAATCAAAAAAACTCTAGGTTCTAATTTCTCATGACAAAATTCTTTTTTTTTTTTCTTCCATTTTTACTAAAATATATACACAAGCAACAAAAAAGCAAAGGCTAGTCAGTTTCCCTCCAGATGTAAACATCCGCCTTTAGAGCCGCCGTGAGCGGAGCGGTCGGACTAATCTGCCGCACTTCGTGCAGGTCAGAGAGGGGCGGAAGCCGCTTGTTAGAGGTGGAGGACCACGCAGGCATGTCCAGGGCAGGAGGTTGTTCTGGTGACTTTGAAGGTGCTAATTGGCCATAATCCTCCTGAGATGAAGTTCTTAGACGGCTTTGGCTGAGCCCCAAACCCGTAACGCTCTCAGCTGGAGAAACATACGAGAGGCTGGAGGGGTCTGGTTGACCCAGTAATGCAGTTATGTAACAGTTCCTCACCCCAGTGACTCACCCTCGCCTCTAACGACAAGCCAACTTAATCTAAACGGCTCTGAGTATCTGCCCCCCACCCCACCCCCAGCCAAAGCTGTGGCTTTTTTTTTTTTAAAGGAAACATGAAATTAAACTTAATGCTCAGGAGACTACAGTACCACAAGCATCATAAAAACCCACATAGTTCCAAAACAGCACTGTTTGATCCGTCTGCCAAAACAGGGAGATCCCCTTCCAAGGCGTCGAAGATCCCGTTCATGACGCCAATGGTTTTGGATCTCTCTCTCCCTCTCACTGCCCTCCTCAGGATGGGAGGCTGGACTCCGGTCCGTCCTCGGGAGTGGCAGTAATGCAGCATTATGAAATCCAACACCGTAAATGCGAGGTTAGTAAATACAAGCCTTGGGAGCATCTTGGATTGCTCAAGGGAGGAATCTCCATAGTGGTGAAACAGCATAGTGGTGGCGTCAAGCGCGAGGGGTCACTGGCAGGAGACTGCGACGCCTTTCAGCTCCACTTGGAGTTTTTAACACCAGCTTCAAGGCGATCAGAATTACTTGATCTCTGCACCAGCAGAGGCCTGCACATCTACTCCGAAAGAAAGATCAAACATTAAAAAGGTTTCAGAACCAGATGTTTGATTCTGAAAAGTCCACAGTTGGGTCGAGAGCTCAGTGGTCCATGGAAGCCACACAGACGCAAACACAGATTTGCTAAAAGAAAGGACAAAAGTTGGAGGTCGGTCATCCGTGATAACGGACTCAGGTCTGGCGTTTCTGTTTGACCCTCAGGGTGGTCTCGTTCTTGCCTATCCAGCACATATTTTTCCAATATGTCCAATCTGTCCAGCCGTTTAGTCAATCGTCTACAAATGACAATAATTCAAGCAGGGTGTTTAGACAGGATGGAACATGAGACCATATTCAGTGTCTAAATAGGCGATCATGGAATTCTGTGATCGCCATGTGAATAAATGTGATTAAGAACTTTTCACCATTGTACTTGATTACTGGAGTTTAAGCCTGATGCAGCCAAACTGGCTGACTGAGCCTCAATAGCGCCCCAACTGACAGCACAAACAAATAAATAAACGAAAAGGACTCACCGCGGCCCTCCAAAATGTGTGACGGCACAAGTCTCAATAAATGCACTTTATAATTTCTTTTATTTAATCCCAATACAACACCTTCCTACCCTGTAATGTGCGTTGCAGTGCTATTCTTTCTGAACTGAAGCTATTGTGGAAATGGGACCAGGGGCCTGTCCAGGAGTAACTGAAGGACTGAAGCTCTGAGAAGCCGAGGTGGCCGGACCCAACATGCAGCTCTGCACACATCCACTGATCTTCAAAGCATCATTCGCCACCTCGGCTGCTTGCACAGCTCTTCCACATGTCGTACAGATCATTAGATGCACACAAGGAGCGCATAATGACCACAAACCCAACATTCTAAGGCCCATTTCTAGACCTGTTTTGTTAAAATCACCTTAGCCCACACAGTAACGCCACTGTTAAGCCTGAAACTAAAAGAGCCTGAAAGACTAAAATGATACCCTCAGTTTGCTGAACCATTCTGCCCTGCTCCTCCACTCCACCATAATCTGCATTCGAAATCATCCAACCGCAGCATCTTAAATAAGTAATGGAACTGCAGATGTTCTGAATGGATCACTTTTAGGGCTGTGGATGAGTCTCTGAGCCAAAAGGAGCCGCTCTGATGGAACTGCTACTGTTGCCGCTACTTTAAGTCTGAACTGCGTCTTCCGGCCAGACTCCAATCTCGAAGTCAGCAATTTGTTCGAGGTCACTGCCTAACAACTACTGTTCGGCTTCTCAGGGCGACGGCCGAGTGCAGAGCAGTGTCAGGTTCCTCGGGTGGGGGGTGGGGGGGTGGGGAATTGTGCTGCCGCCCACCCTCGAATCGGTTTCAGCTGCTTTGAATAAGTAACTCAACCCTGGGAAACAAATCCTCTTCCAGGAACAGCCGTGTCCACGCTCCTATTGTCGAGGCTCACAATGTTACAGTGCTTTCAGTCAAGAGGAGCACAAAGGGCTCTGGAAGTCTAGCCTGGGGTGAGGGGTTAAATTTGGCAAGTGGAGCGTCAATAAAGCCTCGCAAAGAAACTCTCGGCCTCCCTCTCTGTTCTACAGGTGCCTGCTCACATTCCACACTCAGGCTGAACTACACACCACAGGCACTCGCAGCTCGCGAAGCAACGTTACAGCGCAGAACCATAAAGCACGTCTCCGTAACACTCACCATCCCGGCAAACACAACACGCCCCCCTCGAACACTCCGACTTTATTTCATCTGGACACGACATGATGGGTAAATATCCCTCAGTTCGCTTCAGCTGGACTGGGGTCAATCACGTGTCAAAAATAAAATGAATTTACAAATATATCAAATTATTTTAAAAAAAAAAACCCAGCTCTTGTCAGATTTTCACTCAAAAGAGAAAATAAATGGGCAAAAAACCCAAACAGGCATAATAGAACTTTACAAACAAGTTTACAAATCTCAAACCTTCCCTTCCACAGTGTAGCAGTTACACTGTACAACTTATCATCATGTTAGTGGTACATGTAACTGCTGCACTTTATAAACACATTTATAAACACATAAACTGTTTATATTTATTATCAGCTTTTTTCAGGTTTAGTTTTTAGGCCAGTGTGTCCTGAATTCGGATTTCAGTCTGGAATTCTCAGTTTCCTGCATCACTGCTGTTGTGAATGTATTCATTCACCCAAGAGTGTGTGTGTGTGTGTGTGTGCGCGTGTGTGTGTGTGTGTGTGTGTGTGCGCGTGTGTGTGTGTGTGTGTGTGTGTGTGTGTCTTTCTCCCAGTGATTTCCTTTAACCTATAAAGTGGTTATACATTAAAGATAGAATAGCTGGAGCTCTAACATGCAGAGTTACTTTTTCCATCTTCCATCTTTTCCATTCTGCTAATTTTATTTGCGATTTTCTGTTGGACCCGAGTTGGGTCTTTCTGTTCACCACCAATAGACTGTTTAGTATTATTAGAAAATGTAATGTCACAATGACCTGTACACCATCACAGTGGCCTTTTTACAATCCTCTGCCAGGATCATGCATGAAAACACCAATTCAGAGTGGAGGGCCTCCATTACTAGAGTCACATGACTCTGGCTCGCCCATCTATCTCCCTTTTAGCTCTCCTGGCAGGATTATCAGCGCGAGCCGTCACTCACCAGGACAAAACGGCGAGAAAACCCCACCGAATGCGGCGCTGGCTGATAAGACGTGAGCGTTATCGCCTGCGGATAAGGCCCTGGGCTTTTTTCTAGACAGCGAAGCTGAAATCAAAGTGGGTGAGGGGCTCGGCTCCAGGATCTGAGGAGCGGATCCGGTAGCCATTCTTGTTGGCCTGCTGACGCCTCGATGACAGGAACCCTTAACCCGCACGAAAGCTTCCAGCAGCTGTCTCCGGGCGAGCACAGGGGCAAATGGCACTGAGCCTGAACTGGAGGTCTCTCTATCTCTCTCTCTCCCTCAGCACCATTTGCTTCCCACCCCTGGCAGATCTGGGGCCTGGGCCAAGGCCGTAACTGATTTATGAGCTGCTCCTGGGCTCCGGCTGCTGCGTCTCCTTGTTAGGCGGTGCCAGCCGAGCGGCCTGCTCTGGCTCAGCCTCCCTCCGTCTTCCAGAACAAACAGTGGGCAAAATGGCAGCTGATACTTGGAAGACAATTTCCCTATATGATATGTGAAAGATGTATAAAATAAAAACATATATATATAAAATAAAATAATAAATAAAAAAAAAATTTAAAAAAATAATAAATAAAAAAATAAAAAAATAAAAATATATATATATATATATATATATTAATGCTGGGCAATGTTTAAAAAATTTTATCGCAATTAATCACATGGTTTTCTGCGATTAATCACATTGTTTTACGCAAAATTAAATAATTCAAAGTGCAATAACATTTGGTTTGCAAACAAATAAGGAGTTTTTTAACAGCAGTGTTCCCTTTAACACAGTTACAGTTCAAATATTTCTGTAAATCTCAACTTAAACATTAATGTAATCAAATCAAATATAAAACCAAAGCGATTTGCCACTGCAGGGCGTTCACATTTTATCTAGTTTATTATAGAAATACAAGTTCCCAAGTCCAGAGCATTATAGCAGCTGCAAAGGGGACCAACTCCTTATGGAAGTCTACGTATCTGAATGCAGTGTCATTAAAGTCCCTGTTGGTGCAATGGTCAGGCGCCCCAATACTTTTGTCCACATAACATGGACAAAAGTAATGGGACGCCTGACCCCCGCGAACACCAGACAAGACGTAGAGCTGCGTTTAGTGCGCACTCACGAGCACAAAAACGCAACGAACTTTCAAAATAAAAGGATATTTAAGAAATACCATTATTTACTTAACGCTGATAATACAATTGTCAGCGTTAATAATGCTTTAACGCGATAATAATGCGTGCCCAGCTCTAATACATAAACACACACACACACACACACACACATATATATATATATATACACATATATATATATATATATATATATACACACACATATTAACACACCAGTTTTAAACAGGCAGTAAAATGGCTAAACGACTTCTCTGCACCAGTGAAATAAAATACTACATTAAACAGCAGCCAAGCTACCCCGGAGCTGCAGGGTTGGGTTCTGGTGGTGTCGGTGACGGGTCGCTGCCGCGGTGAAAGTGTTAGTGGTTCTGTACGTTCGCCAGCGCCGGCAGTTTCTGCTCGTTAGCTGTGAAATAAATCTCAGGGCCAAAGGCTTCAGCTCCACACGGGTCATACTGAATTTACTCCTCCTTCACTCGGGACACGTGCGCAACCCTTCGCTCGCGTGGTGAAAGTCTCGCGCGGTACCGACGGACCCAAACGTGGCTTAGGAGCCGAAACCGAGCCTGACCGCGTCAGCAGGACTCTACAGGACGAAAAGAGAGACGAGAAAGTGGTGGAAGAAGTAACAGAGAGAAAAAGAAGAAATGGATTTAGATGAGAAAGGGTTCAGCGAGTGAGAGAAAGAAAGAGAATTAACGAAATACAGAAAGGGGTTAAAAAAGGAAAAGCAACCAAAAACAGAAAAGAAAGACCAAGAAAACAAAAAACAGAAAGAAAGAAAAATATAGGGAAAAAAACAAGGAAAGACAGACAAACAGTAAAAATATATTTGAGAAAAAAGACCAGAAAAAAAAAGGTAGAACAAAGAAAAACAGAAAAAAAAAATATTTGAGAAAACGAGCAGAAATAAGAAAAGGAAAGAGAGCAACACCGAACACACACACACCCCTACAGTTCCAAACACAAACACACACACACCTACAGTTCCAAACACAAACACACACACACCTACAGTTCCAAACACACACACACACACACACACAGTTCCAAACACACACACACACACTCCTACAGTTTAATCTGCATGTGTGTGACAATCACTGCAGTTTTTTAATGAAAAAGAAATGCATCACTGATATTCAACTAAATGCACTAATTACATAAACATACACACACACACACACACACACACACACACACACAAGCTTCAGTGCACCACAAGCAGACGTCAGCTGTAGACAGATGATGCAACTACAGAATGTCTGCAAAATAATTCATATGAAAAAACACCAACAGAAATTACAATCCAAACTCAGAGACCCGACCTGACCATTACACTTAAGACAGAAAAATAATAAAAATTCATGCTTTCACTTGTCAGCCAGCGCAGCGTGTCATCTGTCGACCGGGGGGGGGGGGTTTCAGACGTCCACATATTCACACAGACTAAAAGCAGGAGTATAACTGAGAATGTGTTTTCTTACAAGA
>JBBPCX010119827.1:0-45000 GCA_037974365.1 Hydrocynus forskahlii
GACAACAACAACAATGACAACAACAACAATAATAATAATAATAATAATAATAATAATAATAATAATAAGAAGAAGAAGAAGAAGAAGAAGAAGAAGAAGAAATTGTACAAGTACTACTAAAATAATATGAATAAATGCATAAATGCAAATAATATGGTAGAAATAATTTTATTTTTAGAACTCAGTATCTGGGGATCTGATGGGTGAAAGAAAATGGTCTCTTTGTATTAAATAAAGATCGAATTAAATGCGCGTGACCATCATGTACCGGCCATTCTGCCTGACCCGTGAGTTTACATCGGTCATCACCACTGCCATGTACATGCCTCCGCGGGTGGACATGGTTATTGTTTTGGCAAAAGTATATGATGCACTCAGTGACTGCCAGAATTTACACCCAGATGCTGCTCTATACAAAGCAGGTGATATTAACAATGCCAAGCTGAAATTTTACAGACTACAAAAGCAATAATACCACTGAGCGTTGACACCATATGAATGCTGACTCCATTTTCACTGATGAACCCAGTGCGTTCTACGCGCATTTTAAGGCTGCCTGTGTGAAGACGTCAGTGACGCAACTGTATGCTCTGAAGCACGGGAGCAGATGGCATGTCCTGAGGAGCTGCACCACCCAACTCAGTGACGGTTCTCCTTTACATTCAGTAAGTCTCTGGTTCAGTCCATGGTGTGCATGTGCTTCAAAGGCTCCGCCATTGTCCCCGTACTGAAACACAACAAGGCCACCAGCCTATATGACTATCACCTTCTGGCCCTAACATGTTTAGTCATGAAGATATTTGAGAGACCTCTGATCTTCCATACCAAGCTCAATCGCCACGCTAGAGTTTGCCTAACACCTACCAAGGATGGCAGTTTTGATGTCCTGCACACCCCTTCATGCATGAGGACAATAAAACAGGAACTATGTGCGACTGCTATTTGTAGACCACAGCTCAGCTTTCAGTACCATATATCCACTCAGACTGTTCACCTAAGCTGAGGGATCTGGTAGTAAACACTCAGCTCTCTAGGTGGGTTGTCATAGTGGGCAGCTGTGTGTCCAGCATCACCATCAGAGCTCCATAAGTTTGTTCTATACACACTCTACACCTCAGCCTTTTCTCCAACAATGAGGAGTCGGTCAACCAGAAGGAGGTGAAGAACCTGACTGGTGAATCTTAATTGGTCTTTTCAGATGAAAACCACAATCATCTGATTAATTTGGCATAAACCTAACTGAGTTCTTGCATGGTGACCAGCCCTAAGAAGGGTGGCTGATTCCACAGCACCTTCAGGTGATATTCCATCATCTGGAATTCACATGTATATTGATAGCATCCTTGTTTGCATTTCTGGAATGCTTTTCTATGAATGTTTCTTCACTTTTTTGCTGAACATCCGCACTCTCAGAGGAAGCAGTTCAGTGGATGGCACTGTGGCTGGTGGGGAGATGCAGGTATCAGATAAGAGAGTGCAGGGTTGAAAGGGGCCCCAGGGCCAGTGTGGCCCCTCTGCGTATCCAGTGCCCAAAGATGCGTGACAGCTGCGATAACATTACGAACAACAAGCGGCAGGAACAGAAGAGCTGTCTGCTTTTGCTTCTTCACCTACAGCAGGATGCCTTTTTCACCTTTTAAAGAAAAACCACTCATCCATGCCAGAGTGGAAACAAGAGGGTCTGAAAGCAGCTGATTAAAACCATGAAGGTTTCTCTTTTTATATAGGGTTTGTTATTTACATTTAAATTCCTCCACTTAATCTTGAGGACAGGGTCTGTTCTGCAGGGGGACTTTTCCATGCTCCTCGTAAACACCTCTGAAGGCAGGCCTGGATGCATTTTCTGCTTATCCATAGTGTGTATATATGTAACAAGTAGGAACTGCATAGATTAGTCTGTGAGCAGCAGCTCACCATTGTTAATGGTGGTTAGGCGACTTGAACCAGATGACTAGCGAAGAAATACGAGCAAAGAAATCCATGCAACCCATAGTGAGAGACATTGTGGATTCTGGTGTTTCATCAGTACGTGATGTTTAGACTGAGCACAGTATGGAAAAAAGGAGACGTTTGGAGCACTCGAAAACAATGCTTCACCACACAGGACTTGAAAGCACAGATGGTGCCTTCAGCATGCTGCCCGAGCGGGTTGGTGTAGATATCAGCACTGTCAGTGTATTATCAGAGACGCAGGCTTGGCGAGGGAGCGAGATGAATGTTTAGTGTAACACCCCCCAGGCTTTCATAGATACTGAGCATGACACACACACACACACACACACACACAAGCACTGAGGCCACCGTGACACCGGGTAAGCCACTCTCTATCCATGCAAGCTGACAAGCTTGACAAATGAGTCAGTGTGTGCGTGTGCATGTGTATGTGTGTGTGTTCCAGAGGAGTATGTGTCTGGAATGGAAGAGTGAGGTTGGTGACACTGGGAATGTCGCTGGAATTTCTCCTTTTTGTCGGCCTGTTCTGGCATTTGGCCTGGACGCAGCCAGTCTCTTTTCCCTGGAGCGTCAGACAGGTGGATTAACATTCATTTCTACACACTCAGGCAGGCAAGGGCTGTCAGGACACACACTCGGACTCTGGCGCTGGGCTCAACTGGCCCATTTATCAGCCTGCTGCAAGGCCTCTAATGGCTCCACTCTTGGGGCCTGACTTGCATCGCACAAGATTTAGTGTTACGCCAGCTCGGAAGTGCACAAGCAATTGTAATGAATGCGGACGGCTCAGTGAGATGATGCAACACACTAATTTCCCCCTCTTTAGGTGGTTCTGAGGTAAATTTATGGGGTGAAATAAAAAAAAGCGAGCTGCATGATAGATCGTTGTCAAGGTGATAGTATCGCACAGACCGATATTGCCATGGTGATACTGGTCTCTGCAATGCTGATAGTGTCTATTAGTCATCATTATGGTATCACGTTTTATTGATATCGCAGAGCAACATACAAATGCAGCTCTAACCACAGTCTTTCTGACAGGATGGCAAATCACAGCTCCAGATGAGCTTCTACTGAATGGATAATTGTGGTTTTCTGTGGTAAGTCTGTGGGTTTTGTTACATCATAAAAACTGAGATTTGAAAATGGACTGATTTTGCTGTTTAGTTTATATATACTGTGGACATGCTTTCTCAAGGAAAGCCTTAGATAACAATACCATGACCATGCTACATGCAGGGTCTGATGGTGGTCAGCAATGAAAAATACAATTGAACATTTATCTCATTTTCTTATGAGATTAGTTATTTTGTCTAATTCAGTCCAGATTCACCCACTTGCTTAGCCATCTGTCACACAAGGTCTCCAAACAGGGAGGTTCTTCTGAGAATGCATTGTTCTAAACTGGTCCATCAAACAGCTCAACACTCTTGGAGAAGAACACTAACTGCCAAGTTCTGTTCCATCAGCTAGGGCTTTGTTCACGCAGCAGGTCAAGTGACCAAATCCGATTTATATGGTCAGATATTATGCACTTGAATCTTGATTTGCACTGCAGTTACCTAAAATAATTGTAAGCAACAGAGCAAAATACCTGACCTGGCTTATAGGGTGCGTAATTTCTGAAAATATCTGTAAGGGCAGATCTTTTGTTTTCTCAGTTAAAAAGAGCAGGCCATGAAGAACAAAAAAAAACCCCAACATTAAATCTGATCAGCATGTCCACAGTTCTGACTTGTAGCAGATAAGAAAGCACCTATATGGTTAAATCCAATCAGATTCAATAAAATGTTATGTCCCAAAAAGGCCTCTCTTATATATGAAGTCTCTTGGACCACAGCATGGTCAAACTGCCCACTTATTGTTAAAAACATGTATTGAAGCAAATTTGGCTCAAATCTGGTTTGGCTTAAAAAGTGATGAAATACACTATTTGGTTTGGCATTATTCCTGAGATAGCACCATAAGTAACACTGTTAAACACCTACACATGATATTGTTACTCAAAATGAGTCTGGTCCATCTGCTGCGACCAAAGTCATCCCTTTGCCCCCATGTTTGTTCAATGGGACAGTCGAGTTCCATGCTCAGTTAGCGATCGCAGTAGATGGCATGGTATGGAGCAATCATACGGGTATGGATTCAAATAAACTGGACTTTAGGGGTCAAAGGTACTAGGTTCCAGTATGAATAAACCTACTGTGGCTCCACCCTCAGAAACAAACAGCCAGTCACAGCAAACATCATGCAATAAGCATGTCCTTATTCAGGACTCTGCTCTGAACAAGAGAAGCACTTATGCTTGATTCGCTGATGCTGCATGAATGGCCATTAATGGGAAGAAGATAATTAACATCTTACTTTGTAATGTGCTGTATGAGCAACTGTCCTTAAACACTGTAGAGTTGTCTGCACCATCTAAGCCACTGTGGGACTGTATTGATGAAAAAAAAATGTTGAGAGAAGGAGGAAGAAGGGAGATGAAAAGGAGCAAGAGTGAGTAGAACAGAAGGAATGCTGATAAAAAGGAAAAAAAAGAAATAACAGCAATAATGTTCACGGTCAGTGGGCTGACCTTGAGGGAAGGACTTCAGTGGGGTTTCTGGGCTCTGTGGGGTGGGGAGATCCCTTCCAGCTCAGCTTTCTCTGCAAGAGAAGGTCTTTTCCAGCTTAGAAGACTTTTCATGGCCATCCTCCAATGTAGCGTTAACCAACCTTTATGCACTTCTTCCAGGTATGCAGCTTGCTCATTTGGTCATGTTATTTCAGAGAGTAAAGTGAAGGCCACTTGAAAAAGAGACAGAGAAGAAATTTTCCCATTTATCTATAACCCGATAAGTTTGGGGACCTATCATTGGTCCTGGGAGATTGTTTATGGACTAATATTCTATTGTAAAGGAGTATTTTTATTGACTAATATCCCTTATTCTTGCAACCTTTTTCGATCAGCAGCAGTCTTGGGAGCGGGAGAAGTCTGTGGTAGTTGACTCATGGATTGAACCTGTAAAGCTCAGGCTGGAATAAGTTGCACAACACAATGAGCCACAGAGCAGCTCTGAAAGATTGGAAATACAATAATAATAGTAAAAATTATAAAAACTAAAAACAGGACAACACATTCTAAAACCAAAAATGGAATAAAATGGAAAGGAAGGAAATAGGAAAAAGGTGGTAGAAAGACAAAGACGGTGAATTAAGGAGGGTGTGTGTATAGCGAGCCAAAATATGAAAAAGGAGCAAAATAAATGACCAAAAGGTATAAGCAAAACTAATTAAGAAGGAGGAAGGGAGAAACTACAGGATAGCCAGAGCATTAGGAAAAGTGAGCGAGTGACTACAGGGAGAAGAAATGGGCGTGGACTGGAAACAAGAAAGCAAGGAAGATCGGTAGCTCGTGAGAAAGTGTAGGGAGTGATAACAAAATGTAACGAAGAGAAACAGAATGGAAATCCAGTGATAAAACAAGACAGAGTGGAAGGAAAGAGAAACAGAGTGTCGAGCCCACAAAAGTGAAGGGACTAAACGAATCCAGCCAAGAAAGAGGAAAGAAAGGAAAAGGAATACTCTGAGGAGTGAGAAGAACCCGTAAATGAGAAGGTGAAGAGATACAAGTGAGTGAGAATCAGTCTCAAAGTCTCAAAGAAAACTGAAACATAAGAAGAAAAGAAAAAAAAAACATCTATTCTAAGGCAGTCAGACTGATCTTGGGTGGATTGTGGAGTGGGGTTTAACTAGAGAGTGTGAAGTAATTGTTCAGAACAGGTGAAGAGACAGGTGTGGAAAAGAACAGAGAGTGTGGAAAGTACCATCCCCAGGTGGTACTCTAGGGTACTGCTACCAGGATGTGACATGATATGTTTAAATGTATAGATATATAAGTCATTTATGAATTAATATTTCTAATTCTAGTGTATAGAAGAGTCTGTTAGGCTGTTTGTGGATTAATATCTTGTATTCTAGTGCATATGAGCATTAATTAAAGCCATTCATGCACTACTATCTCCTATTCTAGTTTACAGGAACGCTTATTGAAGTTGTTAATGGACTAATATCTTTTATTCCTGCGGCAGGGGGACCGTTTGATGAGCCGTTACACCGAGTTTCGCACCCTGGCCGTGCAGACAGTCTGGGGCGACTCCGCTCTCCGAACACCCTTCTACGAGGGGTTGGCTCCACGTATTAGGGATGAACTCGCCAGGCGAGAGCTTCCCGACACACTAGAAGGGATGCTTCCCAACACGCCAGCTATGCATGCGCATCGACCAGCACATGAGCTCTCACCTGAGGCCGGCTCCTCATACCCTGCCGACAGCGAGTCCCCAGCCCAAAACCATCAGCCCACCTGAACCTTCACCTCCGTCAGAGGCCCACTCCTCAGGAGCCAGGGAACCCATGCAGTTACAGCACACCTCCCTGACCCTGGCGGAGAGGTCATTATCGTGAAAGCCTCTGTGCCTACTGCACCTCCCCCGACCACCACCAACAGTCTGTCGTCTCCGCCAGGTAAACCGCCAGACCAAGTGAATAGGGGGAGGAACTCACCTGGTCTACTACTTTCCACCTCCGTAGTACCAGCTGTTTCCCAGTTAACGGTTCAGGGCCACATCGAGCTGGGCCACCAACGGGTCGGGGTCACTGTCTTTGTGGATTCAGAGGCGGCTGGCAACTTCATCGACCAGGCTTTTGCTGCTCGGCCGGGTGTGGAAACTGAGGCGTTATCCCAGCTGATCAACATCACCGCCGTGGACGGTCGGCCCTTCACTCCAGCCCCATCACACACCAAACTCAACCCCTACACCTGTGGATCGGGAAGCACCAGGAGAAGGTCACCTGCTACATCACTCATCTCACCTCACCTCCCGTCATCTTTGGACACCCCTGGCTTCTCTGTCACAACCCTCTCATCTCCTGGACCCAGCAGAAAATTCTACAATGGGGCCTGACCTGTCAGGAGCTGTGTCTCCAGGTGATGGCTGGGACATGGTCGGGGAAGTCCAGGGTCCCCGACGTTGACGCGGAGACCTTTCCCGTCCTGTACCATGACCTGGCAGAAGTGTCCAAAAGTAGGGTCCTCAAACTTCCTCCGCACCAGCCCTACGACCTCTCCTTTGACCTCCAGCCAGGTACGGTACCACCCTGTGGCCACCTCTACTCTCTCTCAAAGGAGGAACAGAAGGCCTCATCCACATCAGGGAGGGCGACGAGGGGAAGACGGCCTTCATCACTCCCACCGACCATTATGAGACCCTGGTGATGCTGTTTGGCTTGTGCAATAGTCTGGCAGCCTTCCAAGCAGTTCATGAATGAAGTGCTGCGTGACATGCTGGGTCGTTGGTGTTTTGCACACCTGGACGACATCCTCATTTACTCAAAGACCTTGGAGGAACAAACCCAGCATGTCAGGGCAGTGTTAAAGAGGTTGCAGGCCCACCAACTGTTTTGCAAGTTGGAAAAATGCCCTTTCCACCAGCACTCCACCACATTTCTTAGGTTTGTAATGTCACCCCACAGTGTGGTCATGGACCCCCAGAAGCAGGATGCCATGCATAATTGGCCTCTATCCAATTCACTTAAGCAGCTCCAGCGTTTTCTGGGGTTTGTGAATTTCTATAGACGCTTTAGTCGGGGCTTCAGTTCAGTTGCGGCACCTCTTACCACCCTCAACAAGCCCGCTCGGACACCATTTCACCTCACTCCCGAAGCCACCCAAGCCTTTCACCATCTCTGCCATCCCTTCACCACAGCCCCCATTCTTCAACACCCAGGTCCAGACCAGAAACCGCACCCCTGCAGTTTCTTCAGTTTCTTCTCCAGAAAATTCAATCCCACTCAGCAGCGATATGGGGTAGGGGACTGCGAACTGCTGGCCATCAAGCGGGCTCTGGAGGAATCGTCAGAGAGCCCCGGGGCAGACCCTGCGCCTGTCCTACCACATCAGATGATTGTTTCACCTCTCTGGTGGGAGTTAGAAGATCGGATGCACCAGGGGCAGACCTTGGAGCTCCCTCTGGAAGACACCCCATCTGGACGACTCTTCGTCTCCACTGGACTCCAATCGAACACCCACCAGTGGGCCCACTACTCAGCCAACCGGAACCAACCAAACCCTCTCTCTACTTCAGCATGCCCTTTGGTGGCCCAACATGGCCTCGGATGCCACGGTGTTCAGGCATGCAC
Source organism: Hydrocynus forskahlii (assembly GCA_037974365.1). Lineage (NCBI taxonomy): Eukaryota > Metazoa > Chordata > Actinopteri > Characiformes > Alestidae > Hydrocynus > Hydrocynus forskahlii. The sequence continues at coordinate 8,131 of JBBPCX010119827.1, forward strand.
GGTGTGCACCAGGGCCAAGACCTCTAACCAACCCAGTCCAGGCGACCTCCAACCTCTCCCAGTCCCTCACCATCCTTGGTCGCACATCGCGCTGGGCAAGAACATCTTAACCATTGTTCATTGGTTATCCAAGACTGCGTACCTGGTGGCCCTCACTGGACTTCTTAATGCCAAGACCACCACGGAACTTGTGATAGAGCATGTAGTCCATTTGCATGGGTTCCCCAGGGGCTTCGTCTCGGACAGAGGGCCTCAGTTCACAGCCAAGTTCTTGAAGGCCTTCTGCCATCTGATCGATTCCACCTGTAGCCTGTCATCTGGATACCACAAGTTTACCCAGCGATTTGCCAACTTTGATGCCCAGAAATGTAGATTTGAACTGCTCAGTAACCCCTTTGCAGTTGACATGGAAAGTGCACCAACCAACCTCCAAATGGAGCTGACTGAACTCCAGTGTACATTCTGAAGTCAAAGCATGATGCAGCGGATGCTGCACAGTTTCCATGTAATTTTGGCCCACTGTGTATTTGAGTTTGACACCCTTGTTCTAGCATATAGGAGTGTTTCTTGAAGTCATTTTGAACTGATATTTCTTATTCAAGTCTTCAAGAGTGTCAACTGATGCTGTTTATGGACTAATATCTTGTACTCTAGTGTATATGAATGTTAATTAAGGTCATTCATTAATTCTAGTGAACAGGAAAGTTCATTGAGGTTGTTTATAGACTAATATCTCAGTCTAGTGTATAGGATATTTGAGCATTTATTGTTGTTTATAAACTAATATCTCTTATTCTAGTAGTTAGTAGCACTTATTGATGAAGTTTATAGACTAATGTCTGGCAGTCTACAGGAGCGTTTATTATTGTAACTCAGTCTGTAACTCAGCAAAGCCAAATGTGGGGCTCCTCTCCACATGCCACCATGAGAAGGAGGAGAGAAAACAACAATCCTTCGATTACATGATGTCTGCAGGAAAGAATAATTGCACTGGGTGTACTGACTCCCAGAGAAGAGCCGGGAGTTTCAGACTCCAAGCTGTTGGACGTTCCGCAGAGGACTGAGCTGAAATGATGTGTGTTTGGGTGGAGGTGGCTGGCCTTCCCTGAGGGGACAGCAGTATAGGTGGTGGATGACTCAAGTCCTGTCCAAACACTGTGGCTCAGATGGGGATTTGAGACTGTTATGAACCCACTCGAATGCTGGCTGTCTACCATGGGCTTGTGGATCAGAAACAGTATCATGAATTTAATATATTTATTTATTTTAGTTGCAATTCTGTATGTATAATTTCCCACTTGTGGGACTAATAAAGGCTTATCTTATCTCTTATCTTATCTTATAAGAATATGATTGTATGTCTCCCAGCACAAACAAGAGACTTTTAGGGCATTCATAGACCCATTGCACATATATAGGCCCATTGCACATATATAGGCCCATTGCACATATTGAACATTTAGTCTTCCCCTTTCATCATTAGTCATTTTCCAGATATTATTTGGGTGCTGGATCATTCTCAGCACACTGATCCCAACATGACAATGATGGTGTCTGTGATGCTGGTACAACTGTCCCAGATCGAAGGTTTTCCCACAATCCAAAATATATCCAGCCAAGCACAGGTGTGTGGTCAGTAACAGGCTTATAGACGGGCAGAGATGAAAAAAGGCCTCACGGTTCCATTCTTGTGTCTGTCTGTCAGTCTGATTCACCTGCCTGTCTCACCCATGCGGAGGCCAGCTGAATGGAGCATTGGAATGGACACTCATTCAGATGCTCTTATCTCTCATGCACTCCTGTTACTGTGCACAATGCAGCCACAGGAAAACCACCGAACTGACCCAAACCATGTCCAAAAGCTTTCTGCCGCATGTCTAGGAACATTCTGCAGGATCCTTCGCCATTGTGAAAAAAAGACTAAATTAAACAAAATGATATACAAATACCAATACACTAAACAATAAAAGCAATAATAATAATAATAACAATAATAATAATAATAATAGGAGGAAGAAGAAGAAACAGATGAATGAGTGTAGAAGTGAATGGACATGTCTCTCCTAAAAAGATCTAGTAATTTTTTTATGATGAAGGAAAGGTTCTCTAGTTTTTTTTTTAGAACTGGTGAATTTTTCATTCAGTACCCTAAGAAGAACCAAAATTCTCTAAGAGCATGAGGATGAACTGTTGACCTGACATGTGAAAGGATTACTGAGAGGAACCAAGACTCACAAGCAATCACTCTCTTACAATATGGCAAAATCCAAGACCCAGAAGGAAAAAACTGTAAGAACATGTGGAAGATCCATTGAGAAGAACCAAGAAATGTGAGATCAGTGGACATCAGAGTAGCATCAATAATGACTGATTTTAAATCCAAGTTTAAGGCGTATTGAAGTGTCAATGTATCTTTTGTGTGTAAATGAGACTGCTGTGAGTGGACAATGGATGATGGGACAAACTTGTGCATTAATTTTAAAGCACTTTGGATTATTCCAAAAATAAAAGCATTTTATGCTTGCGCAAGGATACCTCAGTGGTGTCACTGACAGTCCTGGGATTGTAACCCACAACCTTCTGATGACAGGGGCAACTCACTAGTTCCTTCCTTTTGTACATAAAATAAACTGATGTTGTACATAAACACCATTTAAGTTTAACATACATTTTACATCCATATATGAACACCAAGCTGAATTCATTTCTGTCACAAAAACCAACCTATTTACATGTATCCATTCATTTTAGAGACAACCATTCACTGCCATGTCACACAAGAAGTATTTCAGCCCAGATTTGCTTTTTAAATGAGGAACAATAAATTGTAGCCAATCAGACAAGAGCTCATTTATATACATAATTGTAAAGGCACAGTAACCAAAACAGCCTAAGGGATATTATCATGTTAAAATTAGTGTTAGTGTTAATATTAAAATGAGTGTTTTTGGTGTTTAAAGGTTGTTTTAAATAACAAATATTACAAGTGGGCCATAAGGGGGGAAATACAGGACTATGGATATTGACCCTTTATTAAATGCATGCCATTGATTGGACCTTTATGTTATCTATCATAATGTATTTATATTTCTATAATTAGAACAATATACTGTGTAATTATATTGTCCAATAACACAGCTTCAAAATGCAGCAGATTTAACAGTAACACAATTACTGATAATTGGCTGAACATATTTTAGATTTTAAAATGTTTTGTTCTACTAAATAAATAAACAGTAATTGTAATACAGTAAAATGTGCATCATTGTGCTCTCAGTAAGGTATGTGTACTTTTCTCACTTAGAAAATCAAGACAAATGTGCCTTTTGACCAAGGGTTTGCAGATGACTGTAAATTTAGAAGGCCATAAAAATGAAAAAACAAACAATCACAAAGACATATTTGGAGACATTCTCCAAAGTCAGGCAAGGACGTTCTTGACTTTGCCTGGGTTTAAGTTCAACAGCACACAAACAAACACACACTAGACAACTTCATCTCTGGCAATGGCACCTCCTCCAGATGTGCTCCTGAACAGATGTGAGTAATAATTGAACTGCCAGCGGAGCTTCCTCACTATTTTTTCATTCTCCCTTGAGCATGTGTGTGTGTGTGTGCGCGTGTGTACGAGTGCTGTCTACTTCAGCCTGCCACCGAGATAGTCCATGAATGTGCATTTGCAATTCATTTCGTGCCATTATTGATTTCAGTAGTGAGATGATGATGGCGTCCATAATGAATCCTGGAAGGGGAAAACATACATTTCCAAATTTCATCTCCTCTGCACCTCTTTAGCATCGGCCGACACGCCTCATACACAAAGAGCCAAAGAGCTGAATGAAAGGTTATGGTGGCTACACTGAAAGGGGGAAATATTCCTGAAGGCAAGTGTACATAAGGCTTCATACCATGTAAATAACCTTTTATTATTTATGGCTTGATTTAACCCACATAACCATTAATTTTGGATTTTCTAACAAGCTCAGTTGCTCATGGAGAGGTTTGGCAACCAGCTGCTTAGTGGTCAGATGTCTTAGCAGTGTAGGGCAACCCCTGGACCAGTATTTGAGACGTCAAGGTCAGCGGAATTGCATTTAATAGATACACACTCAGTTTTGGGTATCTATGTTTGTTGCTTCGTTTCGGGCATCTGTACACTAATCTCTCTATGTCAGGCATCTTAAAGATCTCGACCATTCGCTCTATCTCAAACTATGTCTAACATCTCTTGACCTGTTTTTAAATGATCAATACTCGGCCCCTGATCAACCGATCGAAACGTTTTATATAAGCACACTGCACCGGATATTAACAGACGTTTCGACATTGGAGTGGTCCTGAAATTTAGCATGAGCTTGGACGAGACGTGGCACCTATTTTGGCTAGAACAAAAAAGAACAATTACACATCTGTAATAGAATAGCATGAGGCAGGGGTCCCCAAAAGTAGATGGTTTTGATAAAGTGGCTAGTGAGTGGGAGCACAAGGTGGGTGTTTCTAATAAGGTGGCCAGTGAGTGGAAGCACAAGATAGAAAGTGGAGCGATGTAGCGGGACACATTTGTTCCTTTCAGAAGGTCCTGGTTCTATTGTTAATCCCTGCGCGTCAAATCTTATTACGGCCCTTGTTCCTGCAGCAGTGCAGAGTAGTATAGCTGTTTCAGATTGTTGATAGAGGAAGAGCTAGGTATTTCTGAGAGAGGAGCACGCACACACACACATCATGTGTAAGCACACACACACACACACTCGCAGACAGTCCTTAGTAACAGAAGTGTGGGTCCAAGGTCACTAGTAGATTTCCCCTCTCTCTGGAGTCCTTGTTGTAGGCTGCGTGCCACAGGGGAAAGATGAATGTGTGCTCAGCCTCGCATTTTCCACCGCACACATCAAGGCCCTCCCCTATCTATGCGCATCTGGGCGACTGAACTCCCACTCTCCCCTGTGAGTTTTCCCATTTTTCTGAAAATTGCCTCCTTTCTTTAAGCAAGCACTTTGCAGACTTACAACTCACCCATGCCATTCTTTCCTTAGCCACATTAGAATGCTAATTACCTGGGAGTTAGGATGCTACCAAATCAGGGTTCAGATGAGGAACACAAAGGAATGGAATAGAATAGAATTTGATGTCCAGCTGTTATTGACACTGCACTGCTTAGTTGGGGAGACCTAGATAACGTGTGAAATTGGATATGATTGGCAAATATATAAAACAGGAACCTCACTTGATAGAGCTTTAGGGCTTTTCCTAACCTTATGTTTAACCATTCTAACAATGTACTAATCGTGGTCAGGAGCAGTCACAAAAACTGACCTTTGAAATGCTAGCAACTAGCAGACCTTCAGAAATGCCCCCTGTCCTGCCACTCCCTCTTAGTTAGTTCTGATCCAAATCCAACAATATCTCGCCAAAAACTGAGGACCTCTGGAAAAATGAGGACAAGTTGATTGGCTTGTTGGAGGCATTGAGTAGTTTGAAAACAAAAGATAAAAGATGTCAACCACTGAGAATAAAACATAAGAAACATGGACACTGCCCCAAGTGGTTGACCTTTCCTGGCCTCCCCTCCCAGTTTGCACAGAACATCTTTGGGCAGTAAAGTGGAAAGAGCGATCCGAGCTTGAGCGCAAAACAGATGTGGGGCTGGTTGTTAAGAGGGAGGTGGAGAGCCAGAGGCTCTGACTGGACAACAAACAGCGCAGAGACGTTTTCAGAAGCTTCGAAGCTAATTAGCACTCCCTCTTACCTGCAGTCAGATGCATTTGGAATTACGAAAGCCTGATTGAACCGGTGAGATACAGAGATGGCGAGATGTGTGAAGGAGTGGGAGGTAGAAAGAGAGACAGAGAGAAGCAGAATGTCTGAGGTTATTTTGCTCTGAGTCGAGGAGCTGGTGTGGTGTTTTGAACGCCACCCCCATGTCCTTGTTTGCTAACAGAAGTAAGAGTAAGGGAGAGGAATGTTTTTTACCAAAGGGTCTGATTGGTGGCTTGGGAGAGGGTCTGAGAGCGAGGGCCACTCCGGGACTGATCTCACCCTCAAGCTCTTCCTTCATGAGATGAGGGTTCTAGTGTAGCATAGAACCACCTCTGGAGTTTTTGATGAAAGGAGGTGCTCTGGAGACGTATCCAGTAAAACAGTGAGCTCGACAAAATCGACTTCTTTAAAAATGGCATGTTCATTAGTTTGGTTACCCTTTCAACCAGTGCTTAGGAAGACAAGCTCCAAACATTTATTGTAGCCAGTTAACAGTTTTTCTCTCTATTTTTTGATGAGGGATGCTTCTAGTTCAGAAATGTTTATTGGTCATCTTGCATTTTTAATATCTAATCATTGAGGGACATATAGGGATGGTGAATATCATTTCAACCCAGTAGTATCTTTAATTTCCTGAGGTAGCTCATGGTTGGTTCTGATGTTTTGGATCATTACCTTCTTATAATATCTAACCTCTTCTCCTCTCCAGTTTCTTTTGCTGATTATGAAACATTAGCTTCCTGGATTTATCTTTATTTAGTAGAATCCTTGTTTCCCTCTAACAGTTTTTTGGCTCCCACACAGCCCTAAAGCATTAAAGGTAAACATGGACACTGGTATATGGTAGATGATGTTTGTGCAAAACCCTACCCAGGTGGCCAGTGCATAATCTTGTGCCAAATCTTCTTGCAGGTACTTGCTGGAGACAAATTTTCACCCTCTCTTTCTTCTCTACCAATGGATAAAGCCATGGTGCAACATCCAATTCAAGCTTCCAGAGTGTTAAAGTGACCACTGTGAGGAGCAGGGCAGTGCTGGTAAGTGAGTGAAAGGCCGACCTCAGGCCAGTAGTAAATCTGCAGGGTGGAGTGTATTGTGGAGTGGAGGAATAGGGCGCTGTGTCTGTGTCGGCTCCCATAAATCCACCCCCCGCTTCCTATCCACACATGCTTTATGACAGAGACACCAGTCCACTAAATGAACTAATGCAAGCTGGTCCATAAATCCAGTGCCGAGAGGCTGATGTCGCAGAATAGGACAGTGACCACACACACACACACACACACACACACACACACACACGCACACACACACATACACACATACACACAGTCATATCAGCAACTAGGCCCTTGCACTTTTTCATTATTGACGATATGTTGCAATGAAAGGAGTCATAAAAGAGTTTCAATATACTGCAGTCTTACTCCACACCAGTCCTAAAGGGCCTTAGCTCCCACCAGAGTCTTTTCTGGTCATCCTTTATTTTGAAATGGCCTAATACACTGGCTACAAATGACTATCAACAGTGTGAATGTTAGGATCAGGTTTAGGTTTGGGTTTTGACCTAAAGTAAATCGCTGTTATATGGCCAAACAACTCCTTATTTGGTAATTCCCCCAGTTTGTGTTGATGCTGGAAGTGTAATAATGACCACTACTGGAGTTTTAAAAATACCCATAAGGAATGCCCACATTTCTTTCATTTTAAGTCATACAAACAAACGCAAGTTCTCTGAACCTGGGAGAATTTTCAGGATAGTCTCCTCCCAGAAGTGAAAGAGTTTGCTATGTAGGACAGCAAACACTGGTTTTAATGTTATGTGTTTTAAAAATGAAGGTACATATATACATACATATACTCAATGTGTACATATATACATATGCTTATATTTTTCAACATACACGTGCATATTTATATTTTTAGATTGTTTGTATAGTGGATAAATTTATACTGTGCTGTTAGTGTAGTTGTTATTCTACCGTTTTTAATTTTTGCTGCTTTAACCTTTGTACTGTCCTCTTTCTGCCATGACAATGCACATTTCTGACTTGTGGGACTAATAAAGGTTTATCTTATCTTATCTTATCTTAAGGTTAGGGTAGGTTCACCATGGACAGGTGAAGTGAATAACATTGATTATCTCATTACAATGGCACCTGTCAAAGGGGGATATATTAGGCAGTAAGTGAACTGTCAGTTCTTGAAATTGATGTGTTGTAAGCAGGAAAAATGGGCAAATGTAAAGAACTGAAGGCCAAACTGTAATAACATGGGTAAGAGCATCTTCCAAACAGCAGGTCTTGTGGGGAGTTTTCAGTTGACAGTGGTCAGTACCTACCAAAAGTGGTCAACAATAGAGTCATGGGCACCCAAGGCTCGCTGAAGTGTGTTAAGAACAAAGGCTAGGTTGTCTGGTCTGGTCTAAAAGAAGAGCTGTTATATCACAAACTGCTGACAAAGTTCATGCTAGCTCTGACAGGAAGGCGTCAGAACAGAGTCATGTTCTGATAGTAGTGGCAAGAAGATACATAGTTTTAGGTGTAATCAGAAAATCCTCTTGAAGTCCTTCTTGGAGATACACTTTCCTGCCATCTTTACTTCTAACCTGCCCTTTCCCTTAATTAATGCTGAAGCCAATCAGAGACTTCTAAAGAAGTCCATTGGCCAAGGCAGGTAGACTTCTCAGGGAGACTGATCTCCAGGACTAGGGTTGGTGGTCACTGATGGATATCTTGCCTACATGTTTAGGAAGCTCTGAATGCAGCCATTATCACTTCACAGGAAACGTTTCCATTACAAAAAACAACTGCCCCCAACTGTTGCACTAATTCTGCTCCAAGTTCATTTACTAGCCTGCATCATTCAAAAGACAATTTAAGATCTACACTCATTCTATTCTTTTCCCCTCAAGCCGAATAACCTCACAGAACAAGAACAATCCAGAGAGGCCAATGAGGATTTTGTAAGGGCATCTACAGTATAATTATCAGCCTCAAATGTTCCATTCACTAGACAGATGTCCTACCTACTGTCCATGCTCGCACAATCAGTGCTATCATGTGAACGTGTGTGGGTGTGAGTGTGGGGAAGGAGGTGGGTCATGCCGGCTTTCTGTTGTAGGTGTAATGACAAGATCTTACCCTGACTAGCATCCATGAAATATTAGCAAAGCGAGCTAGCACAGGGGTTATGACAGCATTTTAATAACTAGTTAGCATCATGCTGGTAACTAGCATCCACGCAATACTAGCAACTTTTATGCCAAGCTGGTGAATGTTATTGCTGATCTTGGCCTGATTCAGGGCACATACATAGACTGAGAAAGCTCCAAGCAAGAAGCCGGCAAAGAGAGAGAGAGAGAGCAGCTACAGAGAAGAAGCTGGCAAAGAAAGAGCAGCAGAAGTGCCATCTGAACACAGCCGTCAACATGAATCAGGATTAACATGCAGGACTCTCTTGGATCCGCACCTGCATGCTCCAGCCTCAGCCAGGCCCTGCCGATAAAAATGACTGTGGTGCAAGAGGGTGAAAGAGTCCGACTGGTATGTTCTCACAGCTAGTTCATTCGTTGTGACAACTTAGTAGAATTTTCTTATCAGGTTTTTGTTGAGAAAACGTATCAAAGTTGGTTGACCTGTGATTCGATATGCCACATAATTTTTCGTATTGCAGGGGTTTTGGAGGACCCTTGTCCAACAGACCCTGCTCACCCTGACTTTAATGGTATTTTTCGGGGACACTCTTCCTAGTAGTAAAGGAGTTGTTTTGAGGTGCACATATTTTTGACAGGTGTTAAGACAACTTGTGTAGCCCAATAGAAAAGTACTAGCAATAGTATGGGAAGAATGGGAATCCCTAAAGCAGCCACACATGGGCATACGGTCACCATGCTCAATGCCAAGCAACATCTAGAGAGGTATGAAGCCCCCAGCACTGGGCTGTAGAGTAGTGCAACTGCATTCTCTAGAGTGATAGAGTTCTGTCCAGTGTCTTTGGTATGAGCTAGATTGTAAACTAATCATCCAACATGACCTCAGTAATGCTTTTGTTTCTGCAGTCAATCCACACAGCAATGTTCTAACATCTTCCCAGAAAAGAAGATGGTGTTACTGCAGCATTTGCTCGCTGTTGGCCAGTCACTGCCACACTCCAACCAGTCTGAGATCATTCAGCAACGACAAGCCCCAGTCTTCACCACTGCATCAGCAATTCCACTTTATTTTAGCTCTAAGAAGATCATTAGAAGCGCACATGAACACTCACGCATACGGAAATGTATTACAGGAAGGGATTAACCTTTATTTTGCCAACTGAAAAATTCACCACCACACCTTCAGGGAGATTGTGTTGACTTACTGCTGCTGCTCGGACGTCTTGTAAATATTTGAGGAGTTGTTAATTGCGGCAAAAAACCCCACTGATGTTGAAGAACATGAGTAAACGTGAGGAGAATCACAAAGCAGCCACAATGTCTTTACTCACTAACTGATTCATTTTAATGTGTTGTGTGTGATAGCGCAGATTTTATGGATTAACTTGTTATCCATAACTTGCCCACCATGAGGACAAAGACCCCCGGCTTGGTTATGTACGGCCTGTTTCCATCAGAAGTGTGTAAACATAACACTGCTTAAATGTGCTAATCCATTCTTCTGTTGGAAATTACCCCAGGTAATGAGCATGGGGACCACAACGGAGAGAGAGGGAGTAAGGGCGAGAGAGACATAAAGGGAGAGGGAGATGGTGAAAGACACACAGACAGAGAGAGAGAGAGAGAGAGAGAGAGAGAGAGGAAAGTAAAAGAATTGCCATGTGTAAGAGCCTAGAGCGAGGTACCATCTGTACAAAGCATTCTTGCCAAAGCTCTAATCAGGCTATCCATCACATCTCTACCTGCCCCTGCCAAACACACCCCGATCCAGTCACTGGCCTCAGCCACAGCACCACCGGACGATTTGCACCTCCTGCTGAAATACCTCACACATGACCGAAGCATCATCGTTTAGCAAGTAAACCCACTCTGCATGAGGCACCACAGTAAACATGCTGGACGATGAAATGTGCTGTAGGTGAATGTTAACAGGAGGATTCTTTGGTAAGTTCTTATAATGCTAGCTTCCTCGAATTCTAGCTTCAGACCTTACGGAACTGGTTTAAACTGCTGTTTGTATTGCTACATAATCATCACTTTCTTTTACAATGCAATTTGCTGGCAATGGTTGGTCTAGGACAGTGGATGGTCCACATTTTAGATAGATAGATAGATAGATAGATAGATAGAAACTGTGAGAAGTGATAGTGATATCTGTGCATTGTGCGATAGGTAGCAATTAAGGGAGGCAGCTGCAGTTAAGATGGTAGATAGACAGTAACAATAAATACTGAACTGACATAAATAGTGAATCACACTGACAAACACTGAGTCTATAGTTATTAGGTGCTAAATGTTATGTAATAGACCTGCATTAGACCTTTCCTCTGTGGTGTCCTGAGTCCTCCCCTGGCCCCCGGGCCCCTACAACACACTGTGGAGTTATATAGTTTGATGGCATGGGGGATAAAGGAGTTACACAGTCTGTTGGTGTTACTCCTCAGAAGTAGTAGCCTGTCACTGCATAAGCTTTTCTGATTACTGGCCACAGTGTGCAGAGGATGGCAGCCATTGTCCAAAATGACCAGCAATTTGGTTAATGTTCTTGTCTCTGCCACTGTCGTGAGTGAATCCAGTTTCATGCCGACCGCAGAGCCTGCCCGACCGATCAGCTTGGAGGAGTCTTTCTTTGTCAGACTGCCTCCCCAGCACACCACAGCGTAGAAGAGGACACTGGCTTCCACAGACTGACAGAACATCCACAGGAGTTTCCTGCAAATGTTAAATGAGGAAGTAGAGCCTCCTCTGACCCTTCCTGTAGAGGTGGCCAATGTTGTTGGCCCAGGCCAGCTTGTCATCCAGCACCAGCCCGAGGTACCTGTAGCTGCTCACAACCTCAACACCCCCCACACCCCACTCCTCCCTGCTCTGGACTGGGTGGGGGGAGGGTCTAGACTTCCTAAAGTCTAATACCAGTTCTTTGGTTTTCAAGGTGTTGAGCTGCAGATGGTTTGTGTGGCACCAAGTAGCAAAGTCCCTCACCAGGTTCCTGTACTCCTCCTCCTGGTCCTCCCTGATAAACACCATGATGGCCGTGTCATCAGCAAACTTCTGAATGTGACAACCCAGCTCACAACACCAAGAGACTGGGACTGTCTGGGGGGTCACTGAACATTTGCTTTTAAAAATACCTACAATACCTTGGGCTCCCAAGAGTTAGCCCTATTGCCAGAACATCGAGAATTTGATCCCTGGTAATGCCATAGACGTCCATAGCTTTTTTGCTTTCTCAGCGTGGGTAGAATATTCCCCACCAGCTTCCTCAATCACTTAGTCTGTGCTACCCAATGCTGGCATCCATTAACTGACATAACAGAAATGGCAGTTAGCGCTGCTTTGCTGGCTGTTCAAAAAGATAAGCAGTTCAGACATTACCTTCCCAGCTCAGAAGCATTATATAATTGGGGGAACATAGCTAGCAGGTAGAATTGGGCACGATTAAAATGGGATACACTTGGTAAACCACCCAAAAGAGAGAAACATCATGCCATAATTTATAAAGTTGAAACCTCTAAAATACCATGCAATGTCCCATGCTAAACTTCCTTGTCTGCACTGAAGGGAGGTAGTGGTTGTGCCATATTTGGCGGCACAGTTTTATTAACTGAACAACTGAAAAAATGTCTTCAGATTGCAACGCCACACTTCTGAGAGGCCAATTTTTCTCAGCTAGCCAGATCATTAAGCCAAAAGACAGTCTTGACTCTTGACTAAAGTTATACATCTAGATGAAAGATCCTGATTATTTAAATATCACCCCCCCACACACACACTTCTGGCACAAAATCTCAGTTCCAGAGCACCCTGGTACAAGGGGAAATACTGTGGGGCAGATGCTCTCTCCCTCCAACTTCCCTGCGTCTGTCTGTGTAACCTTCAAGCCGAAATAAATGCTGAGCCCCCCAGGTCTGGCACTGTGCCCCATGCTGTGACTGTGCATAGAGACGACTGCTTTAGAGAGTGAAATCCCTGGGCAAATAGGCCCAAACTGAGACAAACTCCTGCAATTGAGTCAGAACGAATACAAAAGAGACGGCATATTCGGCGGTCCCAAAGCACCAGTGAGAAGCAGATGACAGCAGTGTGCAATTCACTGAGCAAAATAAGAATGCTGACTGCACATCAACTACTCAAGGATATCTCGGTTATCTGAAGTGTAACAGTCCCCACTACAATGTAATGAGAGCAATTTTATGTGACTTCACACTAATCATGACTTTTGTCTGCTCTATAGACTCTTATCATGAGTGTCTTACAATCTTATGTAGCAGAGATTGGAAAATTTAGCACTGGGAATCCAGCCCATTGACTTTAAAGCTATGAGAGGCTATCACAAATAAGCAACAGTCTCAGCTAGGGGGAGCTCAAATGGGGTCTCTAATAAAGCTGCTGGTAAATTGTATAGTGCTGATGCAAATATGAGGGGAAGTTCAGTAATGGCTTTGGTCAAAATAAAAATAATGCCCGTGTATACCTGCCTAATGGGAATGAGTCTTGGAACCATGAGAAGCTCAGTGCTTCAATGCCCACGAATGAAGCAAATAGATCAAGAAAGCAGAGAGCATTAAGGCGGCCAGAAAGGCTTCCTGATCGGTTGACAGCCTTTGCCTACATCGGAGCAGCAGGAGCAGCTTGGCCACCAGCGGGAAGGCCATGCCTGTCCTGAGCCAAATATGGGCATGCTGGCATTAAATGTGTCCACCTGCTAATCATTCCTCCTCCCTCTGTGTATGACTGGCACATGCAACCTCAGCTACACATGTGTCTGAGCCAGCAAAGCCAACAATCAACCAACCTGCACTGTTACACATCCAACTGACAATGGCATTGCTTCTCTAAACAGGATTTAGACTATGGTACTGTACATTACATTACATTACATGTGTATGTAATCAGGAGAATTTGGAGTCACTGTAGAACACAGTGCTGCTATTCAAAGTACTTTTCCTTCAGGGGTCACCAGACTTGAATGTGCACTCCACTCCAGAAGTCATGGAACCATTCATCAATTCCATGTAACTGCATGCAGTTTTTCTCAAGAAAACACTTACATAAATTAGACCTGGGCCTTTAGTCTGAAGACCTGGCACATTGCCATATCTTGTGCCTTGATGGAGGCCATCTTGATTCCTACAGGCCACCCTGACTCCAACTGGTTGTCCAGCCATCTGTAGCCTGCTGGGCCAGATCTGATTATGCTGCAGAGCTTAGCCCTTTTTCTCAATGGATGCTGGAAGAGCCTCCAGCATCCCAAAACTGATGCTATCTGCTTGGGCCACTGTTTGTTTTCTGTATTTCACTGCTTTGTCAGCATTCGGCTGATCCATAAAACTGATAATGTCTCTCTTTTCCAAATACATGCATTGGGACAAACACATGCAGGAATTACTGCTCTTCTCTTGTTAAAGTGAGAGATGATTACTGAAACACCCAAGCTAATTATTCTAAACGAGGCCCAAAGATCTGCTGCCCATTAAGGCTGCAAGAGGTATCTACTGTGAGGGTGTCCCTGAGAGAATAAAATCATTAAGGTCGATCTCAGAAGACATCATTTGGAGATAGCAATAAAGTGACAAAAGCGTAAATTATTTAGAGCGGCGGCGAGATCTCCATATTACTGTAATGAGCACCCAACTGTTTTATTCCGGCTGATTTGTAATGACTTATTGGTCAATGAGGATTTCATACACAGATGAATCTCTGTTCATTAAAAACCTTTAGAATTCAAACTTTATAGCAGCCATTATCTATGCAGATCTAGGCATATAAACATCCAGCAATGGACTCTAAACGACGGCTTCAATTCATCAGGCTTTTACTGAGATTATGCTTTAAAACGCATGCTTATCTTTGTTCCTCAGGGTTGAGGATGTATGAGGCTTGCAAAAAAGGGGATAGAAGCTGAGCTCCTGTCAACTGATGTCTTAATTTGGTCCAAAACTAAGCTTTACCTCATGAGCCAGTCTTATAGATTTATGGCTGTACACTGCATTAAGCCATAATGTAGGGTAAGACAGGTGGCTGGGCTTTGGCTACAGGTATTAAGCAACAGGACTCATAGTTACAGCTGCCAGAAGCAAGCAGATAAATTACCCCTAATCCTTGAGTAAGACACCCCCCACAACTACCTCCTACACACACATGGTCAGCCTCTCTGAATGGTCAGACACAATATCAGTTCCTTGCACCAGGGTTAGGTTGTGATTCATGCCAAGCTGTTTGACTTGCTCTCTACAAACAGTGTAAACTTTCTGCTTTAAAACTTGTCCTTGCAGAAAGCTGACAGAAAAACCCTGAAATGTTTTGCTTTTTACAGCTTTTCAATGGAGAACCTACCACATAAGACACAAAAGTAAAAAAATATTGCTTCCGAATTGGTCTGAAATGCATATTGTCGAGTTACTTATTTTCTGCGGATGCAAAGTCTAAACAGAATATGAATAAATAATAATATGAATTAATATCAATTAATATCAATGTTAATATTAATATTAATTAATACCAAATAATTTTGGCTACTATGCCAGCTGTAGTACAACACCGCAGTTCTATTGTTATTTTGTTGAAATCCCCATTGGGAAACTGCATAATTGTCAGGTCTGGGGCCTGTTATGGTGGGTGGCCGCTAGAGGCCACACTTGCTTAAGTTCTGTGTTGGGTGTTTTTCAGTTAGGTCTTTATTAGATAATGAGTTGCAGCTGTTGTGTATTTGTGTTTAGTGTTTGTGTTTTGTGATTGGGCGTTGGGGTTTTCTTTGTGTATTTAAGGGGGTTTAGGTTCTGTTTCTGGTGTGGGTTGTCCATCACAGTGAGCCTTGTGTTTCCTGTTTTCTTGAGTTTGAGAATCTGTATTCTAAAAGTCTGGCTCTCAAGCCGGTTTTGTTTTGGTGTTCTGGGTAAAGGAAAATAAAGATGCAGCATTACGATGACAACTTGTTAGTGAGTGCCTGCCGAAAGTGCAAGGAGATAGGGAGCCGGTGTGACAGAACAACCCACCGCCAAACATGGCAAGGCACACAGGGCAACGAGCCAACAGAGAGGGAGAAGTACCCTAAGGAACTCGTCCTTGGGACCGTGACCATGGCACTGCTGAGAGAGGCGGAAACGGAGTTTGCCTGGAGTGGGGTGTGCTGGAACCAGCTCGAGGGTAAGTCGGCGCAGATGAGCCGATTTACTACTGCGGAGCTGTTGTGCGGTGGAGAGTCGGAGGATGAGGCGGACATGGGCTTCTGGTGATACGGGTGGATTGACGAATCGCCCATTATTGAGCCTGAGCACATAGTCGACCCCCTCGTCCTGGACTCAGCCGCGCAGGAGCTCTCGCTTTTGCTCGGTGAAATGCAAGGCGGGATATCTGCGGTTAGAGGACATAAGAGGTGTGGGGGTCCGCATTGTTCGTGTCTCCCACCTGATCACCAGCAGCCCAGGAAGTCGAGGACTTCCTCCGGCGTTCCACCACTCCGGCTCGCGCCTGGCTCACCTCAGAAGACGAGCCCTCGGCTGGGACAGCGTGCCTCACTTTTGAGCAACCCGGGCTCTAGGACCCCGGGCGAATCCCAACGTGAGGCGCTGCTCCAGCCTCAGAAGCCGTAGCCGCCCGTGAAGGGCCTTTAGCCGTAGCCGCCCGAGAAGGGCCTTTAGCCGTAGCCGCCCGAGAAGGGTCGGTAGTTGTAGTCGCCCGAGAAGGGCTTATAGATGTAGCCGTAGCTGCCCGTAAAGGGCCTGGAAAGGTCAGTGAAGGGCCGGAAACTCCATCAGGGGAGGAGGGCCTTCTCCTGAATTTTTTTTTGGGGGGGTACTGGGCTTCCCGAGGGCTCCAGTGGGGCCTGTGGAGAGGGCTCCACCCCTGAGGACAGTGACCAGGGGGGCCGGGGAGAGCGCTCCACAACTGAGGACAGCGAGGGACTTCCCAAGGGCTCCGGAGGGGCCCGTAGGGAGGATTCCATCCCCAAGGACAGCGGGGGGCTTCCCTCAGAGGGGCTCCCTGGAGGAGGCTCCATCCGAGAGAACAGCAGAGGGCTCCTTGCAGAGGGGCTCCCTGGAGGAGGCTCTGTCTGGAAGAACAGTGGGGAGCTCCCATTAAGGGGCTCCATCTTGAAGGACAAGAATGGGCTCCCTGATGAGGGGCTTCCTGGAGGGGGCTTGGCCCCGAAGGACAGTGACAATGAGGAGCTCCCGGTAGCGAAGCTTCCCTTTGCCTCCACCTCCCCCTCCTCCGCCATTGGGTTGTCTGAGGCACCCGGTTGGGGCGCTGTAGGAGGGGAGTACTGTCAGGTCTGGGGCCTGTTATGGTGGGTGGCCGCTAGAGGCCGCACTTGCTTAAGGTCTGTGTTGGGTGTTTTTCAGTTAGGTCTGTAAGATAATGAGTTGCAGCTGTTGTGTTTGTGTTTAGTGTTTGTGTTTTGTGATTGGGCGTTGGGGTTTTCTTTGCGTATTTAAGGGGGTTTAGGTGCTGTTTCTGGTGTGGGTTGTCCATCACAGTAAGCCTTGTTTCCTGTTTTCTTGAGTTCGAGAATCTGTATTCTAAAAGTCTGGCTCTCAAGCCAGTTTTGTTTTGGTGTTCTGGGTAAAGGAAAATAAAGATGCAGCATTACGATGACAACGTGTGTGTGTGTGTGTGTGTGTGTGTGCCTGCCGAAAGTGCAAGAAGACAGGGAGCCGGCGTGACAATCATTTTTTTTTTCTTAAAATATCTTGGAAGATACAACCAAGAGATCTCTACTTTTGTTTAGGATCTCAGAGGGTGCCTTTGAGGCCGTAAACATTAAATTCCCTATCGACATGAAAGTGGAATCCCCAAATCACATCATAAATGGGTGGGTCGACATTTTTGAGAAACACCACTCTAGTCCTCTTGATATGTCATTGGCTATGAATTCAGTGTTTCAGCACATATTTTTCCCAAAACGTTAATTATTTAAACCAAATAAATAGTATATTTAATTTTATTTTTGCCACACCAGAAATTCAACTGTCATTTCAACAGTGTGTTCAAACGTTTGAACATCACCACCTGAACCTTGTTAACATTTATGAGCTGAACTGAAATACACTGCCAGGACACCAGTTTGGGTCTGAGAGCAGCTCTGTTTTCCCAGTGAAGGGCAGTAAGCACTGTTGAACCATCAAATACCATCTAATCATGGAACGCAGACCTTTTTGGTCATGGTCACAAAGCCTGGCTGTCTCAGAATCAAGTTATTTCATAGACACACACTCACTTTCTCTCTCTCTGTCTGTCTCTGTCTCTCTCTCTCTCACACACAAACACACACTATGCTTTCCATCACAGGCATCCGTGTTTCCACCACCACACGCTGCACAGCACAGAATAAACTTCTTTTTGTTCCCCCTCAGCAGTACCCAAATCCAGCATGGCGAGGAGGATGATCCTAAACACAGTGTAAGCTCTGGTGTGAAATCTATGAATGGCTTACCACTCTTTGTGACGCCGACCAACAGCAGAGCCATTGTAAGCTTCACTACTGGAGGCACTACCACCATAGCACTAATGAAAATAACTGTCCATGAACATGTAACCATCACAAATGCTGTCTTTCATGGTCCCTTTGGATCAAGGTCTAAAGCACTTGGTCTTTATTTT
Source organism: Hydrocynus forskahlii (assembly GCA_037974365.1). Lineage (NCBI taxonomy): Eukaryota > Metazoa > Chordata > Actinopteri > Characiformes > Alestidae > Hydrocynus > Hydrocynus forskahlii. The sequence goes on from JBBPCX010119827.1 coordinate 26,645, forward strand.
GGGTAACATGATGGTGGGATGAAACACAGCTAAACTAAATAAATGAAATGCTCAGGTTCCTCTCAGGTTTTAGGTATTTTGGGCTAAATAATAGTATGTTCCCAGATACGTGAACCAAATTACACTGAAATGCCTGCAAAATATAGTATTACTACTCAGTGTTGCACTATTATTTAAACAATACCTTCAGACTGGGCCATAAATATAAAAAATGCCTCTTTGTTAATGCTATTATCCATATGAGTGCTAAACTAATGGCATTGCATTTTTTTGGCCATTCAAGATTACACAGACATCTGAAATTTGTTAAAGGCACTCCATGTTGTATCTGAAGTTTATAGACGGCATTTGAACATATATGTGAGCTTGTGTGTTGTATTTCTCCTTCAGAATCACAACTCCTTCAGAATCCTGGCATAGAGCTAAAAATGATAGCAATACCGACTAAAGACTATTATGTCTGCTCACTGTTTTGCGTCTGGCCAGTGTATTAAGAAGAGGGTTAATTATTGTATCCGTACATAGGATCCCATTCCTTGGATACCACAGATGGAAGAATCCTGCACTTTCCAAAGTATCCATGTCTGAAGCCCTGCAAGAATATAGCTACTAAGCTAGTTTTCCACTAGCAAGTTGTGTCACTTTGATACTGTGGCAAATTACTTCTGTTTGTCTTGTTTTCTTCCCAGCTAGAGGCTTTATAGTGCAGATGCACTCCTGTTATTGGACGGCCACTGACCGATCAGTATAATTTATGTTGCCCGAGTACAAAGTGATTCTCTGACACTTTGAAATGGCAGGGACAAAAAACAACAGGGGGAGGGGAAAATCGCCAGTCTAATGGCAGGTGGCTTGGAAGAGGAGTGAGCTGTGACGTTCAAAGGCTTCTCTGCGACTGCCTTTATCCACATGGGCCAGCAAGCTCATCTGAGCTCATCGCAAATTCTGGTACCGTAGCTTTGGAAGCTAAGGAGTCACCCTTTGAGAAAGAATATGAGCGCTGTGGAAGGTTTCCTTGCAGATCCATTCTGCTCACTTCATCCTGTCTCCTTGATGTCCCTCAACACTTCATTAATCTCCTGGGCTTTGTTTTAGCTTTTCATTCTGATATTTGCCATGGCACTAAATAAGGTAACTACGTAATGAACTGGCAAACAATGGCTTTGCCACCCTCCTTTGCTTGCAGCGTCTCCTTACCTGGTTTGCTCAAACAATTGAGCTTTCTTTGCTGTTCCCTGCTTCTCCATACTTATCAGGGACTGTATTTTTGTTGCTTATATTGCTGTCAAGCTGACAAAAGGCATTAGCCAGCTGTTTCTGCGTACCTTACATGCAGTCAATCAGCCACAACACGTTTCTTTCCATTATTAGTTTAGCACTGAAGATACGAGATTAATGTAGCTAACCAACACCAGAGGTCAAGTCACCTAAACTGTCTTTGAGAAAATACACCCCCCAAAAGATCCATTGACCCATTCAAATGGCATTCAGCTCTTCATTAAGGTGGAACCTCATGTAAAAATTTATATTTTTATACCTCACAGTAATTCATACTGTGTCCTAACACATATCAACAAGTCTCCCACCTGGATGCAGTTTAAGCACATTGAGAGAACTTTTGGGGGTACCAGAAACCTCTTGTAGCTCCAACAGTTGACCACACTCAACAGGCAGAGATGCAACATTATAAACTGGGATTCCATCATTGCATGCCATGGTTGGCTATCCCTCCCTGCCTATTATCATTCTGCACACACCACAAGTCTGACCTGAGCCACAAGTATATTGGCTGCATTTATCCAATTTGCTTCTCCGTCGAAAAACAGTAGGGCCACAAGGTAATCCGCCACCGTCCATGTGTTTTGGTAATTAGTCAATTAGGCTGAAGAGAGATAGAGAGCATGCGAGAGTAAGAGAACTAGAGTGGATGAGCATGACCGCGAAAAAGATAGCGAGAGAGAGTGAGAGCATGGAGGAGAAAACAAGGCAGTGTTTCATCTGCTAATTAATTTGTGATGAAGAGTGGGGGCGGGGTGGGGGTTGAGAGGTCTGAGTGAAGTACTCCAATGGTAGATGAGCCTCTTGCCTGTCAGCTCTCTGGTGTTAGCCACTAGAGCAATTTACTCACCAAGAGTGACAAAAAGTGCCTGAACACTTATCAGGAACTGCTGGCCCACAGGCAATTTTTGCTCTACCATAGCCGTGCCCTGTCTTATCTAATAGTTATGCTACTTTGGATTACCACCTTTTAATGATAAAATGTCTGGGTTTTAAGATGTAAAATAGGTGTAAAATTGACATATAACAAAAAAGTCTGTTTGCGCCAATGAGATCATTTCCTCTCATTATTGTTGGTAATTAAATCGGAGTCTCTTGGAATCTCGGGTAAAAGAAAATGCAGCTGAATTAAGTTCAAGTACATTTTGGCAAATTGATGAGTAAAGTGGAGATGGAAGTTAAAGTGGCTAGAAAAGTGATCCTAAGTAAGTGCTTGTTTGTGCTCAAGATAATGGTCCAGATGGACAATTTTCAGTTGATACATTCACATATACAGAAGTATCCAGTCCACAGTAGGGAAAAGGTTTTCAGTAGAAACTGTAGAAACGTCTGGCTAAAATTTTGGCTAAATGTCACCAAAAGAAAAAAATCTGATCAAATACGATTACTCTTAATGTTACTATTGGTTTTATTCTGTATTTTTAAATAATGGAAGGCAGACTCTGAATGGCAGAAACACTCAAATGCTGTTGATAGCTGGAAAAGGAAAACGGGCATGGCTTAGCTGGGTAGTCAGTGAATTTTTGCACAGATTTAGCTTTATGGATTGTCAGGGTTTTCTCGGGTTAGCGAGGAGACTGCTTTGAGGCTGCTGGTGGGTGAGACTGGCTGTAAGTGGCTGGCATATGGACAGCGTGCGAGAGGACGGGGAACAGAGTGACCTGCTGGCCCCCTGGTGTAAGGCGGCCTGGCTGGCCATGCGGCGCAGTTAAGCTTGAGGCTTACACACCCGGAGACAGACGCTATCAATCAGCAGTGCTATGCTGCTTCAAAGGGTCCACTGTCCTCTGTGTTTGAGAAGATCAAAACCAGACATTGTCTGAGCATGTACACATACATGCACACGCATGCAAGCACACACATAGAATAAAAACATAGAAACCAGTCTCTTTCTCTGTGTAGTCTTTAAAATTCAGTTGTAGGCTATAAGTAACATACACAACTGTATGTAGAAGACAAGTGTGACCATCAGAGGACAAGTGTGACCATCATTTACCACAAAATGTTAAGAGCCATGATGGTTGCAAATAGATAACCAAAACAAAATCCTAACCTTGCTCTCTCCAATGGCAAAAGCTGAAATCAAATGCTCAGTCTTACCTGGAAAAGAGACCAAAAGAAAGAAAAAATCATTAGAGATTATATTTCTATACCAAAAACACTGCAAACATTTACAGTTCAGAACACCAGAAAATGACAACATGCTTCCAGTTCATCATTTGTATTACTGCACCCTCACTCCTTTTCTTGATGCTGACTGGTCATTTGATTAAGAATTAAGTGTTAATCATTGACTTCAAAGAACACTTTTGAAGTTTAAAGACCCTCAGTATAATCATAAGGACCCTCAAAATGATAAACAACCTGCATTATGAGGGAGATTCTTGACACCTTTACCTTTAAAGTTGAGGTCTCCAACTCTTCCTGGAGATCAACTTTCTTGCAGGTTTCATCTCCCGCCCACATATCACACACCTGACATGGCTAATCAAGGACATCTGAAGGCAATTAGACAAAGTAACAAGAGTCCAACATGTATAACTGTGGTCTCCAACCCAGGTCCATGAGATCTACCTTCCTGAGAAGTCTAGTTTCAGCCATGATATGCAACACTTGCTCTGGCTAATGAACCTCTTCCCAGATTGTCCCTGATAGACTGGAGCGTTAAGTAAGCAAAAGGGGGCAACATAAGAGATATAGATTGGAGCTGAGGAAACAGGAAAGTAGCTCTCCAGGAGGAGAGTTGGTGGTTAGGGTGAAAAGGAATTAGTAAATGAAAATAACGCTACACAAGTCCTTCAAGACTCTGGAGAGAGTGCGTGAGGATACAATTTCATTGTTCCATTGTCTTTTGTAGCTCCCTGTAGTGCTGAAACCCAGGCTATCATGATTGGCTTCCAATATAGAGAAACATCCTCTGAACATAATTACTATGGATCTCAGCGGTGTGCCTGATCACCGAATTAGCATGATTGCGCGAGCCGTGATCAGCAAAAAGAAAGAAAAAGAAGAGAGACCAAAATCAAGCCATGTACCATAGTTTAAGTGTAGGGCTGAGAGGTTTCATTAAAATAAGGGCCATTTTCAATTAAGAAAGAAGTGTAAGAGAGAGTTTGGTAAGATTCCTTTCTTTCACTTCTACATTATGCTCAGGGTAAAATCAACGGCACCCCAAGTCAACACCTTGAATGCTTTGCTATGTTCTTCAAACCTCTCCTTTTCAGTGTGGTAGGCAACATTAACCTGCTGAAAGATTCCGCCGTCATTAGGGAACACTGTTACCATGTTCTAGAAGCAATGTTTATTATCAAAGTAACATCCACAGGTAGCAGGACCCAATATTTTCCAGCAGAACATTGTCCAGGGCAACACACTGCCTCCACATCCTCACCTTCTTCCCATTGTGTATCCTAGTGCCATCTCCTTCCCAGGTAAGCAACAGACACGCACCTGACTCTCCAACTGATGTAGAAGAAAACGTGATCTTTCAGACCAGGCCACTGTCTTCCACTGCTTTCTATGGTGCTTATGTGCACTCTGAAAGGTCTGCTGCTACACCGTCCCATACATAGTGTTGTGTTCTGACCCCATTCTCAGCAGGTCTTCTGTGTTATTGGACCAGACGGGCTAGCCCTTGCTCCCACCACTGTCAGTGAGCCTTGGGTGCCCATGATCCTGTCATCAGATCAATCCTTCCTTAGACCATTTTTGTAGGTACTGACCACTGTGTAACAGGAACACCCCACAACACCTGCCGCCGTCTAGACATCACAGTTTCTTCTTTGTCAAAATGTCTCAGATTCTTACACTTTTTCCTGCTTCCAACGCACCAACTTCAAGAACTGACTGTTCATTCTCTGCCTAATTTATCCCACCCCTCGACAGGCTCCCAAGTAATGAGATCATCACTGTTCTTCATTTAACCTGGTTTTAATGTTGTGGCTGATCTGTTTACAATGTCAGGGTGTATCTATATGTAATAATAATGGGCCAAAAGCATGGACAAACAGAAACTGGCTGCTATACTGGAGTTATTTCGGAAAGCTGCTGGCAAACTTCCTAATTAACTGTGCTTGTTACTCCAGCTTTCACAATAAACCCACAGCACCATTGTCTACTGTCCCTCAGCTCCTGCGCTGGACTTGGAGCAATTAAAGTGACACTTTCAGAGTGGCTCATGACTTCACAGCTTATCGTCTAAGGCTCCACTGAGAACTCCTTTATTCCGGTCATATCTGAAAATTCCAACACAAGTAACTGGATAGGAATGTTTATTTTTAACAGTACTGACTTCAGATTGACACAACCACTACTTGCCACACTGTGCTGTCCCACCTACCTACTATTTGGACAGTTATCCCATGGTCAGAAGTCTATTTTTTTGTAAACCTAATACCGGGAATAAAGTGGATGCTGAGGGAATATACAGCACTCTTGGTCAAACCAGATGTTTTGTTGATTTTGTAAGTGAAAAGTAGGAGAACATACACAAATATGGCAATTTTGGGCTCAGTATATTTATCTGAACATATTGACAAAAAAGTAATAAAACAGAAAATCCCGATGTGGCATCATTTTTGCATGGGCCAGGAGTGTGTTTCCTGTAGAGGACCAGGGGTATCAAGACTTTTGCCCAGGCCAGGGATGTGTTCCCTGTAGAGGACCAAATGTGCCAAGGCTTTTGTTCAGACAAGGAGTGTGTTCTCTTTGCACATAACTGTATATACTCCATCTTGTTCTTCGTAATAAATGAACACTTGTACTGTCCGTTTAAGTCAAACAGCGCAGTTACTTCTGGGCCTTTTGCTGGGTGTTCACCTGTTTAAATAAGTAATCAGGGAATTTTTTAACGTTACGCCGCAAAGACAGTCATCTCATCGAAAACGTCCTCATCTCATTATAAACCTGTCTCCTGAAGCACACTTATTATTCAGAAGTCTGACCTTTCCCTCGTCATGTCGGCCTGACGTGATGAAGATGATTTCCTGTCGGGAAACATGAGGAGGCACCTCGATGTCTGGAAGTGACCCTTGGTTTAATTTGCCAGGCCACATCATCTAATACCCAGAGTTTACGACAAACAAAGCCTCGCTAAAACACTCATGTCAGATAATCCTGCATTGCTGACACACAAGGACAGTTTATTTGATCCATTCACTGTCAGTTCATTTGCCTTGCCTTAAAAAGAACAGCATGACTTCATCTCCACCCACCACCCTCCCAAACCCCCCAACAAGTGTGAATGTCTCAATCAAATCGGAGCCACCAGTGGTGGATTGTGGATTCACTCTGGGGCTTAACAGGTGTTTGAGCAAAGGAGAATTAACAAGCCATTAGAGGCTCATTACACAGTTGACTAGATAAGTGTGGCATTGACTCCCTCTCCAAATGTGCCTATTTAACCCTCCGTCTAAGTCTAAGAGGACCCCCTGCTGTTCATTTCTGCTCTGATTTCTAGCTTCAAAGAAGAAAGCACAGTGTTAAAACACCCACTGGCCACTTTATTAGAAACACACATGCTACCACTCACTGGCCACTTTATTAGAAACACTTACGCCACCCTTAATGGGTCCCATCAGTTGTTGCACTATGTCTATTCCATTGTTTATTGGTAGGCACAGGACAACTGGTGAATACCTGCTATTTTGGTGATGGGCCACTCTCAGCACAGCAGTGACTCTGACACGGTAGAACTGCAGGGTTACATTTGAAGAGCAGAAAGTACATGCAATGCAATATAACACAACATTGTGATACAGGGTATACAGAAATGGAATAAAACAAAATGTATATTAATGCATTTTCACAAGATAATAACAGTCCTGTACAATGTGTACAATTATTAGAAAAAAGAGAGAGAAAAGAGATTCCTGTTGAAGTCAATGTTGTTTTTGCATGATTACTTATTTACCAGCAGAGATGGCACTGTGTTAGGGAACAATGCATGTTCAATCTGCTGTTTACACAGGGAGGCTGCTAAATTTAGCGTGCCACTCGCTGGTGCTAACTGAACAAATGTCACTATCTAAATTCATTCATAAAACTCAAATGTCAAGACAAAAAAGCATGTAATTTGAATGCAGAACTGCCATTTGCAGGTAACAGATGCTGCAGGCTTAATTTGCGTGTTGTTGGAGCTTGGTCTGCTCAAAGGTAGATGTAATGTTGATATGTTTCTTCTTGGAGCGGTTTTTATATATGAAGACAGCAAAATAACAGCATGTCAAAAAACACGCCTCTATTCTGGAGTCCACAAAACAGCAGGGTATGTCTGCAAGAGTTCTGTACCTGTCCTGGCAAGTTGAATGTCTGCATTATAGCTATAAAATCAAGCAGACGTATGATTAAAGGTTGCCTTTGCAGATAAAAAACTGAATTATTGACACTACACAAATATCACTTCTTACAAGAAATGTTGCACTTTATGCACATTAAAGGGGACATATGCAAAACTCACTTTAGTTATTATAGGTCTATGGGCTATACAAAACATGATAATGAATTTCTTTGCGCAAAATCACTCTCACGTAAAGAGATATCACCAGCTTTATACCAGCTTGATTCTTCACAGTTTCAGGCCCTTTCAAAATGAGTCGTTTGGACGGAGGGCCCAGTGTGACGTCCCACTGGACCAATGTGCACAGAACCACCCCTCATCTGTCGAGACCACCCACTAGATTAGCTGAAGATCCGCCATTTTGTCTGCTAGTTTTACGAGCACGGATAAGCCGAGCGCTATGGCTATTGGCAAAGGCAAGTTACACATGAAGTGTTGTGTTGTTGGCTGTAAAGAACAGCACAAATCCCTACACTTTCTCACAGATAGAGAAAACCGAAGAACTGTGCGGCTCCATTTCATTTTTGATGGCCATGTCCCGGCAACAATCAATTTCATTCCACCTTAAAAAGTTCCACCTTAAGTATTTAAGGTGGAACATAAAATTTTAATAAAGAGCTGTGAATAAGGAACTAACTTCAACGTCGTGGGGGATCTGTACCTACTTTCCGTGACAAATCAGCAGATGAGGGAGATGTCAGTACTTTCAAATAATGACTTTTGTATTTCTATCGCAGTTAAGTATGAACTAGCTTGTTCGTTTCCTTTCAGAAGCATGGGATGGGTGGGGCGTGGCCAGCGACAGCTTATTTGCATGAAAGGGACAGAGCCCTGAAACAGCTTGTTTTGAGAGAGACCGAAATAAAGCTGGTGATATCTCTTTATGTGAGAGTGATTTTGTGCAAAGAACTTCATGAACATGTTTTGTATTATAACTTATTTTTTTGAAAAGTGAGTTTTGCATAATATATCCCATTTAAAACAATTGTAGTAACACTGTTGAGGTTAGGAACAGCTAAGAACTAGAGCACACAAAGTAGTCTAGTCTAAAGGCAAGAGGGTACTTTACTTTACTTGACAACACCACTGAAATTGGTGGTCAAGACCTGGGCCAATACAGACAGGTCTCAAGCCGAGTCCTGAGTTACTATAGCCAAGTCTCAAGTCGAGTCCGAGTCAATACAGACAGGTCTCCAGCCAAGTGTAAATCGGTACAGGTACGACTTTGGTTGAGGATGGAGTCAATTTAGACAAGTTTCAAGTGCCAAATCACACAGGCCAATCTCTACTCGGATCCCAGATCAGTACAAATAAGTCTCAAGTTGAATCCTAAGCTACACTGTGCAAATGCAACGCATTTCCAACACTGTACACACATTTTCATATCTAAATTAAATGGTGTAAACAACGAGTGCTTCAGTTAGTCATGAAATAAAAATTAAATAATTTCAGTTATTAACACTAACTCAAAAATAATGAAAGATTATAAAATGTATGATTATTTAGCATGTGTTAAGTTACAGTGGTTCTTTTCTACCCTCAAATAGTGAAAACATAACAGCTCTGGTTGCTTCATGATAACATTCTTATCTACAGGCATTCATTCACATGAAAATGCCTCTCCACATTTCTTACATTTTTGGGTCTTAAGTCCTTTCTGAGTCCAAGCCCAAGTTGCAAATCATGTTTGATTTTGTGGGATTGCATCTCGCATTTTAAAACAGCCATTCACTGGAACTAGCCAGCTATGAAGTTCAGTGGTTCGTCAATGAGAGTCTCATCACTGGCTCTTCACTTGTGAAACGTGAATTAAACCATGTGAGCCACCAGCAGGATATTCATTTATGCACCAGCATGCTTAAAATAACCTAGTGGGATAACTGAATGGGTGAAATGGGGCTCAAAAATTGTTAAAGCACCATCACTAATAAGCCATTAATGTTCAAACAAGTGTACCCACCGATGGCATTTAGGTAGAAAAGGACTTTAGGAAATATTAGACAACATATTCAGAGACATTTAATAGAGCTAATGCGATCATGGGACAACAGGTCACTTCCACTTTGGCAGGCACGGCAAACTATTCTTTATGCCAATTTAAGCTCTTAACCTGCAGTAGTGCTGCCACTGCTAAATGGAAAGAACGTCTTCATCGTCTCCATCATATCTCTAATGAAAAAATACATGTTTCTACTCTCTCTTTCAATCTTCACTTGGTTGCTCAGCTGTTGTATCGACAATCTCTGCACAGTGACATCGCTTCAAATGCACACATGAAAGCCTCTGTATTTTGTTAGGGGTTTGAAGAGTTTGAAGTGTGTGTGTGCTCCCAGCTGAAGCCTACTTCTTTCTAGTGTTTTCATATCTCAGCAAGACTTGTTATATGATGCTTCTCAGTAGCAGTATCAGCTCCAGAACTTTCATCCACCATCCCTCCTTTTCTCTTAGCCCTCCAGATCCTCGTCCAGTTGGCACATCCACAAGGCTTCCAAAAATTGTAAATTATTCATCTGTGCTTCATCAATCTCTTCCGGGGCGAAAGTCTTTATGTACAGAGAAAAAATGAAATTGAATAATTTATAAAGAGACTGCGCATGAACCTATTTCAAGAATCTGAGGGATCTAGAGGGCCTTTATTTCTTCGTTAGATTTGAAGAAAGTGGAGCCAAAGGTCTTCACGTCCAAGAAGCTCTTTGCTACTGGGTCAGGGTGGGTTTCTATGGTAAAGAGTGTGAGGATCTAGCTGCCGGCCAGTCGACTAGTCCATCATAGGGGTTGCATAGGTTAGCAGTGGGTCTAGGTACTTTACTCTCTATGAGATGAAACCAGTCGCACTTGAAGCTGTGGCTACACTGACCTACAGGATCCAGACTGTGAAGATCACCACAGCTGCCGTCCCTGAACAGAATGACTGTTGGCACTGTGTCTGCAAAGACATGTTAAATAAAGCATCGGCAAATGCACAAGGATCTCAATACCTATGGATTAAGACTAAATTTAGGGATTGCAGAATAGAGGACAACTAAGTCTTTCAAGAGACGCCTTTTTGGAGCGGTGAAATTTTGAGAGCTGTGGTAATTTTAGAATGCGGTTTCCTGAAGACAGTTGGTGTAAATCTCGGGGCGGGCACTCTGAATAAGACGAAAGAAGGTCCAATTTGCCTATGCATTTATGAGGGTTCTACTAATGAGGCTCATTGCATGTAATCACACAAGCCAAATGTAAACTCGAACATGGCTTTCACACAACATACAGATGTTAAAAGCTTAATATGTGCTTAAAAAGGAACAGCAGGGAGAGTTACAGGACTCCCGCAGGAGGTGGTTAGGTTCAATGTCACCCTAATTTGTCCAGCTGAAGGCACCAAACCATGAAATGATGCCACTAGCAGCTACTGTCCAGCAGAGGTTCATTCAACCTCTGAGATTCAATTTACTGTTCAGACTCCTCCATGTTTAACCTGTCAGTGTCATTCAAAGCCAGCCTGAATGGAATCATTTCTATAATTCTGGAACTTGAATGTGCTAAGATTTCATGCAAACATATTGATGCATTAAACAGTGATGAAATGGTAAAACACAGGCACAAATACATCCATCAGACTAAATTCCTGCACTTTAGCATTGATCAAGGTGAGTGAGTGGCTCCTTTTTGGTCCTTTGTTATCAAATGCAATTCTCCCTCAGCAGCGAGGGTGCCATTTCAGGCCAAGTGTAACTTGAGTGCGGGGTGGGAAGAGAGTGAAAAGCCTCCAGTGCCTCATTCTAAGCGGTAAAAACTGCCTTAAAGTCGCTTTGGAGTGAAGAGTGTGATCATGATCCTAGTGAGTGGACGCTTTCAGAAAATCCAGATTTTGCTTAGGTGAGGGGGTACTTTTATTAAGGCATTGTGATCAGTTTTACATCACAGTGATACAAAACGAGTCCTTTGATGTTTGTAACTTAGTGGCAGTTGTTTAGAAGAATAGCTTATGACCAGTACCATCAGGCCTCAGGGACACTGGCACATTTATTTGGGGTAACAAATATGCATATATTATAATAAAGATCTAAATGAATTTCAACTCATCTGTAAGAACAGGGGATTCCAAGCAAATAGGATTACCTGGGCAAGGGAATGTGGTGTGAATTTCAACAGCAGATTTGCAGAAATGTTACTGATCCATGTGGTGAACACAAACAATCAGATAGTCCGTTTGATGCCATGGTGAATCCGTTCTGAATCTTAATGCCACTGGATATCTTGCGGTTAAGTTCACTAAGACTGTGGAGAGCCTGTAAATAATATTTGGTCTTCAAACCCGCGGGTTCAAAAGGCAGAAGTTTTTTTGCACCAATTTCAGATGTAATCTACCTGCATGCTACAGAAACTTTACGACTGATCTACGTAAACAAACTCTGTCCTGACTGGCTGCCCTGTTTTCCACTAGCAGTCCTGCGTGGAATGTATGAACGGAACAGAGCTAAGTATCGTGTTGTACCCCTGAACAGAGGCTTATAATAGAATGCAACAATAGAAATGTTTTCACTTTGCCAGTTTATTATGAGCAGAAGCACCCCTATCTGGATGCGTGTAGACAAAAGCGTTCTTCAAGCCCTAATAACACAAAGTGCATTCACTGTACTGCCACAGTGACTATGCATGAAGTTACGGTGAAGTTACAAGTACCATCCTGCAGCACAAACACAAGACCTTCTTTTCGTGGCCGTTCTCGGTGCTAGGGGAGGGACGTTTAGCTTTAGATGACATGCATCTTCGCTGATTGGACAACAACAATGTATATTTAGAGCACGCCGCAGATGCCCATCACTAAAACTCTGAGTAATGAACCCAATTAAACACTCTAATTAGGCCTCTAAATCACCACTCAACGCGATGCCCATGGATTTGATGGACTGAGCCTCAGTTACAAGCAGCTTCAGCAGAACAGCCGCTCGTAAAAGGATTTACTGCTGTGGCCGGCAGCCCTTCAGTGTGTAAATAAATCTGCAGAATATATGTGGGATGGTCATATTTTCTCCGCTCCCAGAGGGCACATCCATCCAACAGGGTTTCAGCCCTCTTCAATAGCGCTTAAGCAGGTCATTACAGGACGATGTCCGATCAGTCAGTAAGTGTCAATGAAGTCAGTGAGGCCCACAGGATACGAGTCAGCAAAGAGGTTGTCCAACTCTAAGTCTAGAGGTACATGTCTGACCCGCCCTGGAAAAGGCTTGGGGGTCATTGGACCAGGCAGGCAAGGCGCAGCGTGGCGGGGAACTGTGCCTCGGAGGTTGGGAACCACTTGAACAGAATCTTAAGCAGTAGTGCATTCGTTTAAGATTATTGGAAAAAGAGCAAGGGAACCTTATTACAACAAATCAATGTCAAACGCTCTCCAAAGCTTTCTTTGTCTGAGTACAGCAAGAAAGCGGGATGTTATGCGAAAGTCATTCTAGTAGCTTTTGCTGTCAGAGAAATTGACACTGCCATGTTTTTGTTCGAGTGTCAAAGAGAAACTGACGGGGCAAGCGACTGAAATGAGACAACACAAGGTGATAGTCGCTTCAACAAAGAGCTCCTTTTCTCCCACCCATTTCAATTGCTAGAACTCATCCCGCACTTCTGCCACGAAGCAGCACCTGAAAGGCAAGGCTGAGGATGGCATCTGTCTGGTGTGGGAGAGAGAGAGAGCATATCAGGCAGCTGAGTCACAGCACACTTACTGAAGAACATTGTTTCAGGGGTCTCATTATTTCTGCTCAAACTTAAATTATTTTTAGAAGTTTGGCAGCTCCATTCAAATGAGCTGTGACCACAATGTGGCATCTACTAGATCCTCACTTTCTCCCACAGGAATGTGCTCAACCACACTTTTGTAGGAAGGAGATGAACGGCACTAAGTCTATGCCTATAGTCTATGCAGAGCTTTCAGAGTGACTCCACTGGAAAGTCTGCATGTCAACAGACCACGAACAAATCAGCTGGTAACTCTACAATGCGTGTTTTCAGTACAAATCAGTCTTTTTTCAATAAAGATACTTTTTCGATTGGTTCCCATAGGTATCTGTATGTCTGCCCTATGATGGACTCATGACTTGTCCGGGATGTTTCTTTTGCTCTATGAGCACTGAGATAGGCTCCAACAACTCTGTGATCCTGGTTAGGATATGTGGCTCAGAAAAACGACGGATGGCTAGATAGAAGGATGGATGGATGAATGGATGGACAAGTGGATATTTCCCCTAGATTTTTTATCAAGTTGGGAGGAAGACCCTTCAAAATGGAGTCATCAAGCACATATGAGGCCGGGGTGGTATAAAAAAAAATACAGTGAAGAGCATGCTCTTGATTGTAAGGGACCGAGGAATGCTGATGGCTGAGGAATTTGATTGTGGATGCCTGTAAACATCAAGAACGGGAGGCACTTGCTGATGTTGTTGTAATAAACTGAAGTATGGAAATTATAGTATATAAAGTTTTTTATTAACCCCTGTTCAGGAACTCAACACATTTCAATAATTGTATTCCAAACTAATATTTTGGCTTCAGAAGAAAAAAAAAAAGCCAACTGTGACTTTGTTCCAAGTTTCATACAATAAAGCAGCTGCATCCCAAGCTGCATACTACTACACTAGGGAAACAGAACAAAGCCAACATTCCCTAATGCCGTATGTTAAGCAGTGTAGTATAGAATCGTAGGTATAGAAGTGCGTTCTTCATAATGCAGCTTTAGTTTTCATACATTTACTAAGTGTATTTCAGCAATGTTTGAGTGGAACAATTTCTCTATTCCACTTTCAAGACCAGGGGGGTTTGCCAGAAGACAGCAACCGGCGTAGGGATGGCACACTGTGTGAGGTGGACGATACAATCCCCAAGGACCACCACCGCACACTGTCTCCAGATCCCACAGTGGGCGGCTGAGCTCTAAAGCAGATGCACAGAAATGTGTTCAGCATACAAAAAAGTTCACCTGTCCCATGCGAAGCTGATTCACAAAATTCTGGTGTTTTCTTGAGTGAAGGCTGAACAATGTAGGCTAATGTAACCATACATTTGTCACACTTTCAAGTGAGGTCATAGTGGATGCAAGAGAAACAGCCGGGTGACTTGGAATGCAGAGGGGTGTGTACATAGTCTACTGAGTAAAATAAACGTTCATTCATTTTCTGAGATGATTTTCATAAGAAGGGTGCTGGGAGATAGTGGAGACCCAGCACACTAGAGAAACACACTGGACAGGTCACCAGTTATTTGCAGGGGAGGTCTACACCCAACAACCTGATATGTCTTTGGACTGTGGGAGGAAAACAGAGTATCTAGCGCAACCACACGCAAAAAGCAACGTGGCTGTCCCAGCCGGGAATCAATCTCAGGACCCTCTTGCTGAGAGGTGACAGTATAAACGAATAAATACATACAAATAAGAGGCAGAGTTCTACTGCTCTCTTTTTTTGAGCCGAATTTTGATAGTCTAAGGGGCATCTATAAAAAATGAGTGTTTTCTAATCAAGTTTATTTCATGTAATGGGAATACTTTTGGTGCCCATTTGTACCTCTTGCTGTTATGACCAGGCATTAGAATGCACTCTACAAAAGGGTTTTGTAAGTAATGGTTCTGCACAGAATAGTGGACAATGAAAGAACTAGGTAGGCTGGATGTTGTTTATTATGGGAAACCTGTTGTATATGGCTCCTCCAATAACCTTTTCAGGAATTGTTGTATATAGCACCAAAAAGAGTTCCTTAGAGAACCTTTTCGGTACCATATCAGACACTGGGCAGCTCTGAAGGTGAATCCTTCCATCGTCCCTCTTCACCACAGGCACCATCTCTATTCAGCAGAACAAGAGCAATTTAAAGATAGCATTCTCGCCAGATAACATGCTCCCATACTTGACCAACAACCAATAAGACCATGAGGCCAAGGGGAGTGAAGCATTCCTTGCAACTGGGGAGGGTGCTACCATTCCCCCATTTAGCGATAGCAGATGTTGCGGATAGCCATCTACAGCACCGGCTTGTTCCACTGCCACCTCCCTTTCACTGCAAATACCACCTAGAGCACACACCCCCTTCCCACACACAAACAGTCTAAATCAGGCCGCTATCCTATACCTCTGCAGTCATATGAGTCGTGCCCATAAGCCATGCTAGCCTTGACCCTGTTGGAGTAACGAAAAATGAAGAACCGACTCAAGACAACTTCTAGAACACAAATACGGTGCAGGACACAGCTGTTCTGGCCTAAAGATGGCTGGGTTCATTTTTGCGATGGTCTATAGAATATGCAGGCAAGAGTGGGCATGCAAGATGTGGCCAAAGATATACATAACCGGCTAGTGAGAAATTCTCTGTCCTTATCCTTCTATTCATGCTGCTCCCTCTATTAATATCTCCCCACGGACACTGCCTTGCCTCCACTGACCCGGCCACATTCCCATAAACACTGCCTCGCCTCTACTGACCTGGCCGCATTCCCGGAGCTCCTGGCTGCTTTTAACTTCAGAGTTATGCTGTTAGCATCAAGCGAGGGAGGGGGCAGCAGTGGGGGTGACCTCGTAACCAGTGAATTAAAAAAAAAATAGAGATAGAGAGAGAGAGAGAGAGAGAGAGAGAGAGAGAGAGAGAGAGAGAGAGAGAGAGAGAGACACAGAGATATCTGGTTCTGTTCCCTAGATAGTTGTATAGCAAGTTTTTAAAACGGATTTTTTAGTTGATTTTTAACAGATATGTCATCTGTTAATCACCATGGCAATATTGGGTTCTGCAATACTGATATCACAGAAGGCTGCAATTTGTAAATGGCCTGCTAACCAATCACTGTGTTTCTGACAGGGTGGTGAAGCACAGCTCCAGGTGAGGTACTGAGTGTTCTGATGAATTGAAGTGTTCATGTAATCCTACGAAAGCCAAATATTTTGGTTGATTTTTAACCATTAATAGGTTGTGGCGCATTTAGAAATGGGCGGAGTTGAACTGCAAATTACTTTCCATATATGCACTGCTGGATGGGGGGTGAACATAAATATTGAAACTTTAACAATATTTACAGACCTTAAACCTTTTCATTTCCAGAAAAGATCTATGGGGTCTTGAATGAATGAAAGACATTGCCATCTCACATTACTGATCTTTTGTTCATTTTGTGCCACCTACTAGTTAACCAAATGTGGTTGACCATTTAGGATCAACAAGACAAGACACTTGATTATTGAATCAAAACATCACTTAAAGTGAGCCGTTCCAGCCATGTAAAGTTCTCAATAAACACCACGTAGATGAAAATGAATTCTGTAACAGATGAGAAAGTTAACAGTAGACCTCACAAAGGGGATACAGCATTTCAGAACGTTCCAGTAAATTAGAAAATCATTTACAAACCGTGTTTCCTCACCTTCCCCTTGTTAGACTTTGGGTGAGGACATGAAATCATTTAGTGTAGATGAATAGAGGAACCAGGTGAGTCCAAATACTTTTTCACATAACCTACGATAACACAACCACTATTTAGTCAGAGCGAGTGAGCACACATAAAATTGATCCTTTCCCATAGATGGGAGTTGATTTACGGCTGGAAAACTCAAGAAGACTGACTGCTGGGCTGTCAGCAACATGTGGTAGCAGTAGCTTGTCATTAAGCAGGATTATCCACCCAATGGATGGCGCTCGCGGCTCATGACCTCGAATCGACTGCCCTTTATTGTTTGTTTACCCGTCTCCGCTGCTGAAAGTCAATGTACTCCCGGCACAGCGGTTTCAAGGTTGCCCAGCGGTCCCGGCTCGGACACCTCCAGGGTCAAAAGACAAATTAAACGCCGTCTGGCCTGCACGGAATTGGATAATTAAGCTATCCGATTCAGCGGACATCCAAACAATGAAAACAATGGCTGTCATTAAATGGGTTCGAAATCAAAGAGTGTGAGGCTGTGATGGGGGTTTGGGAATAAATGTCTTTCAGGGAAAAAAAAAAGGAGGATTGATTGAGCGCAGCCTTTTACCGAGCTCATTGGGGACTAACCAGCATGTCAACAAAGAAATGCTGAAGAAAGAGAAAGACAGCTGCCATCCAGAAAGTTTGGGCTAAACTTTAGAGAACATGAACCTCTGGCAGGCCTTGCAACCATCCCTCTCTCTCTTTATCATTCCTGTATCTCTCCCTTTCTCTGTCTATTCCAACAGTAAGTGGTCTTGGGTTGTGTGGACGATGGCTTCCAGCAGGTGCCGGGCAGCACTTGGACCAAAAATATCTGACCCTGAACTTCAGACCCTTTTCTGACAGCGGACCATGACCACCCCCTCCTCTCCCTCATCCAGGCAGGAGACTAGGGACATGTTTCCACAGGGGCTGCAGATTGCCCCACTCATAAGAATAATCCGTTTTAACCTTACAAAGGGGCAAAAAGTACCCCCAGTCTTGTTCCAAGCCTAATCCCAAGGTTTAATATGCAGTCACAAAGTACGACAACTGGTTGGAAGGTCCTGGCTGGTCATGGGTCAATGTGCTATACATTACAAAAGTATTAGGTCACACTGTAATATTGTCAGAATGTTTATGATATATATATATATATATATATGTAATACATATATATATATATGTAATACAACCAAATCCTATATTTTCACATAATAAAATGTTCCATACCATTTGCCAGTCAGAGAGCTCATTTAAATATATCAAAGTTTTAAATGCACTATAAAAAAGACAGACAGTTTAATTCTAGGTGATTAAAATGTTTTTGTTTGTTCTTTTTTA
>JBBPCX010119847.1:0-20170 GCA_037974365.1 Hydrocynus forskahlii
GCCCTGCTGGCGATCAGGTCTCTCACCCCCGCCTTCCTGACATGTTTGTGCCAGTCTCAGAGGAGCAGGAGAAAGAGACAGATGTTTACGAAAGAAAGATGGCCAGAAAATGGAACAGCGAAAATGAAAAGAATAGAAACGTACTTTTACAATGTTTGTTTTAAGTTACTGCATTTTGTTTCCAGTTGAAAATTCTGAACCAGCTAAACTATAATGTTATGGCTAAGTGTGATATAAAAGGGTGATATTTAACATGCATAGTACAAATGCACTGATTATACATTTTCTATGACCCAATCCGATATCCTTACAGACAAATTGGCAGATTAAAACAGTATCAGATTTAACATCTGCATCTGTAGGGCCCTAAAAGTGTACATTTCTTTCATTTTTCATACTTCTTTTAACATTACGATTTTTTTTTTCAGGTTCCTCCTGTGGATAGCCCTGCGGAGCAACATGGTGAGATCATTTTTGTTTTAGCTGCTCTACTATGTTGCTGCACTGCTGTGATGCTCAGAAAATCTTGTTTGAGTTAAAAATGTTAACAGTCAAATGGAAAAATCGAGCTACAAGTTATTAAATAGTGATTTAATCAGAACAAATATGGTCAAAGAACAAAGAGATTGTTGTTTATGTAGTTTACTAGTCATAATTATAGCCTCCTATTCATCATATGAACTTTGTTCTTTTCTAGGGGAGCCTTCATTAATCTTTGTGGCAGATCATGGCTGCAGTGAGGAGACAGATCATCCTGCTAAGAGGCGAAAGCTTCCAGAGAGAGGCAGGAGACGTAAGAGACAGATTATGAAACTTTATTTTTATTTAGCAAAGAGTAGCTGTATATAAATTATAAGTTTAAGTCCTGTCTTAGAAATTATCTTATTAAAAGTGGACGTATAGAGCTACAATTGAGTAAAAACCTTGAGAGCAGATACAGCAACACTAGTAACAAGTATGGAGTTTAATACTGTACAAGGCTACTGCTCTTGCCCCTGTTTCCTGCCTCACCCAGGAAAACTATCCAGTATTACATGACATACTGATTGCACTTAACACACCTCCCCAAGCATATGACTTGATTTTTAAACACTTTTTCATTCCTCCCTGTTTTCTTATTTGTTTAGCTAAGCTACAGGTCAAACCAAACCCAGTTCAGAAAAAATGGCTCAGTGGCCTCTCAGCGAAGAAACTCTCGCCATCTCCTTCTTTTGAAGAGACCAGCCATACAACTTCATCACAAAAGACTATTTCAGAATCAGCCATTTCATTAAAGGACATTTCTTGGACTTCTGTTTCACCAGAAGATGCCCTGTCCCCTGCTGTTTCAGTTAAAAGGACTAGAGTTCCCCCCACTACACCAAAGGGCACTGAACTCCTCCCTACCTCATCTGAGACCACTTCAGAACAAGTGTCTATCTCCTTTCAGCCTGTCTGTATAGAGTCTCCTCCTGTTCAGGCTGTACCTGATGTCTCATCTCAAAACACTGCGGGACAGGGCGGCCTCCCCGAGAGAAAAATAGTAGAGTCTGTTTGTGTAGGTTACACAGAAGCTTCTGGGTCAGGACTGGAGTCACAGCCTGCCCGTCAGATCACACAACAGGCCATGACTGGACCACTTACAAGGTGAGTCCACTTACAAGGTTTTGCTCAGAGCTGTTGTTTTAGTGTGTTAATGTTCCATTGTCTTAAAGAGAGTATAACCAAAGCTCATGAGGTCCATAAATGGTTTGGCGCTTTTCCGCTGGCAACCTTGAAGTGCTCCAAACAAATATTTTCCCATGACAAATAAAATGACCCGAGCTGTACCCGTGCTGCTCCACGGTAAGGCCAAAAGCAGGCCACAGTCAGGCTGACTGTGTCAGTGCTTTTTGCTTGATCAAAATGTTTCATCATAACATGGAAGGCCATTGTTGCTTTTTTTTACTCTCTACACAAAAAAATGAGATGCAAACTAACAACTGGAAAGCTTACAGTGTACAAGCACCACTCCCTGGGCTGAAGATATATTTCAGTGGGAGTTTTCCATGATGCTAAACAATTCGTTTTTAACAATGTGAGAAATTAATGTGTACCAGGACATCACTAACAAGTTAGCTAAGTAACGTTTTCAGCATATGGCAAATGAATGCAGAGAAAAAAATGAAAAGACTCTAACATGACCATAAATTTAAAAAAAAGGCCACGATGCCAAAAATGGCTGTGACAGAAAAAAAAAACTTACCACTGGTTAAACTTCATGAACGCTGTTTTAGGCAAATGACTGGCCATAAACTGTGGGGAGAAAATTGCCCTGCTAACATATCAGAAACACAGTTACCAGACTGAAATACTTTGGAAAATCAAAGTGGGCTGCATGTTCCTTGCCATTGCAGTACTGTTTCGGTACAGTATGGTTCCTGTTCCTGAGAAACTAAACGGCAAAAACAATCTCTTTTGGATTCAGTGTTTTTGTGATATCACAAGTCTTACACATTTCTGCATATACAGTCTTTAGAAGTTTAATCACTGATGTTAAAGCTTGAGGAGTCCTTCAGTTTGGACTGCCTAATGAACAAGGCACAATACAGGTCAACTCTCTAAGGAGAGGTCATTTACTATTTCAGTCATAAATGCAGCCATATGAAAATTAACAAAGATAAAGTGCAGAGTTAAACATAGGATATTTGAGGAAACCCTGTGATGATATAGGCTTGCGGTCTGAATGGCACTAATTGTGTGGCATAAGAATTAAGGATGTGATGATTTCAGTACTTTATTAGAAAATTAAAATTTCAAACTGAATCACTAATATCTTTGGATTTTTTAGGACTTATTTTGTCCGAAGACTGATGTAGAAGTTAAATTTTGTGAGCCAAATCAATCTGTGAGTCCTGTAGCACAAATTTAACACATAAAATATCAAGCATGGAATTTTGACCTAAAAATCAAAAACTGTGTCCATCTTGAAATTGTGCACTGTTACACCATTAATAAGCATCCATAATATGTTAGCTACGCTAACCTTGTTTCTTCAGTACAGATGGTGGTGGGTGTAATTGTATGTGGTAGGCTATACTACCCCAAAAAAACAGCCCTGGCATTTTAGGGTAGAATGGCCCACCACATACAATTACGCACACCACCATCTTTGTGCTCACATGAATGTGTATACCAACAGTAGTGTTCAATAAAAGTAGTATTCAACAAAGTAGTAATGAATAAATTGTGAACTTGCGCAGTCAAAAATGATGCAGCTAAATATTTTAATGAATATTTGCTGGGAAAAGAGGGCATTCTGTATGTGAGGGCACTCTCTCCCTGGCACTTTAATGGCCCTGCGTCCCAATACTTTTCGCCACTCTAGCTAGATTTAATTCACATGGACAAAAGTCACATGGACAAAAGTATTGGGATGTTACGCCGTTCAACTCTAATGTTGTGCATCCCAATACTTTTTTCTCCCCTCCCTAACGTCCTCTTGTTTTAGTAATGAAAATGAAGAGACATTTTAGCATAGTTTTTTTTTCATTTTGTAAACCACATTTAGTCTCGTTCTTATTCGTCAACAATATTACCTTGTCTATTTTGTTATGGTTATCGTCACATGACCATCATTTATGTTGCGTCTTGTCTCATTTTTGTCACGTGATAAATGTTGACGATGATATTTAGTCATAATTTTCGTTGACGAAAGCAACATTACATGGAAGATATAAAAGAACTAACTTAAATGTCTATTGTTTTAGTAAGTGTTCTCAATGTGTTGTAACACTGACAATATTATTATCTTATTTCACCGGCGTTCATAAATGTATCAAGACAAACTAATCCAGCCGTAAAAAATTTTTTTTTATTGTATTATCACCATTACTTTGCAAACAGCTAGTTTATATACCACCATTAACTGTCTAGTATAGCACAGATTTACCAAGGGTGGTTAATGGGTTCCTTTACTCATAACGTAGCCTAAGTGTTCTGAACGGAGTCCAGCTTACTGCAGGTTCACTGCTGCCACCGCCACAATCATCAGCTAATAAAGGCCCTGCAGCAAAAATGTCTGTAATTTTGGCACATTTGGCAGCATCTTAATGAAGTGCCCTTTCTTTCGCCCCCTTTACGTTTTCCCTATATCTCATTCACTGACACTGCACACTTGCACAGAGCCAAAAGGGGGAAGTGTTTAAAGGTATGATTGAGCCAGCCCCGTGTCAGTAAAGAAAAGAAACAATGGGCCACAGAGTGTTTTTTGGGCTTGTGGTCAGGAAATAAACTCCTCTGCTAACTTTTTTGAGTAATACATTACGCAGGCACAGCGACCAGAGTGAAAGGGGGTGGTGGTTAAAATTTTGATTGAGCCAGCCCAGTGTCAATTGGGCCGCCAATTAGAGGTCTGCAATGGGGCAGGACGTGGCGCAAAAGCATGCGGCGCGGGTCTACATTTGAGAGCTTCTTGCAGGAGTGGGCGGAAATAGAGAGATATGTTCGCGGAAACGGGACAAAGACATTGTTCTCTGGACTCCTGCAAAGTATACATTTGCCTTGAATACATTTTACAGTTTGTTTTTATTTGGAGAACAACATATGTGGTAGGCGACCTAACCTGCGGATGTTTGCGTTGCGCGGGACTCTCTGGGACGCCAGGCGGCAGAATGGAAGCACAGTGAGCGCAATGAGCACTGACTGAGGTTGGAATAAACGCAGAGCCGCGCCACAAATTTCAATGTTTCCCTATATTTCTCACATTTTGACTGTGAAATGTTTCTATTGAGACTGTTTAGATATTTTTTAATTCAGGTCTGTAGCCTAGTTAGAAAAGTTTTTTTTTTTTTGTGGAAGACTGGTTAGCCAAATCTACCCTTAAATGAAAGACATCTTTAATTCGCAATTGGAGTCGTGCCCACATAATATAGCCTATGTTTCATTAATTCCTGTATGTCAGTTAGGCAACAAATACATTTGGTAACTTATTTAATTTTTATAAGCCAAGATATTATAGCATTATAGTATATAGCATATATATTCCACTAGCCTTGCTTGTGGGATTCAGCGGGCAGGAGCGGGACAAACCATAGCAGATGCGGGCGGGAGCGGGTCGAAATATTACACATTTCTATGGGAGCGGGCAGGACCGGGACAGAAACTTGCGGGAGCGGAATGAAAAATCAGTCCCGCACAGACCTCTACCACCATTCTACGAGTGTTATGGACTGATCAGATCAATAAATAAATAAATAAACAATCAGTCAGCCCAAATAGCACATCGGCCCACCAGGAAAATGTCCAACCCTGCTTCAGTACGAAACGAAATAAGCACATTTCTGACACCAAGCATGTTTCGGATCATCAAGTACATTTGCCAGTATTGCTAATATCTTGTTCTTTTAAACTGATATGTATTGAATGTGCGTCTTGTTGGGCTGTTGTTCTCTTCAGGCCTGGTAGAAGACCTCGAGGCTTCCTCTCCTTCATGTCCAATACTTCCACACAAGGGCCATCAGCAACACAAGGGGTTTCTACAGGCCCTCAGAAACCGTCTGTAAATGTGTCACGTTCAGAAAGGAAACGGACTGCACCAGCACCCCTGACCTCAGTCAGCAGATCTGCATCTGCTCCTCAGAAGTCCTCCAGAGTTTGTCTTCCACATGCCAGCACAAAACCTGCTGTTACATGGACTCCAGCCCCAGAGGTAATAATCCATGGGTCCCTCTATGTGAGGATCCTTTTTGTTGCTTGTTTTAAATTATAAATAAGAAGGCAGAAATAAATCTACATTAATGTTGACACTAAGCAATTATTGTCATGTTTATAATATCATTATCTTATTTTGACAGTCTTTGGGGACCTGATGCTGATGATGTATCTTCAGCAAAAGTAAAACATCTGTTGAACTAATCAGTTGTTTGAAAAGATTGCACCAATTTCTGTGAAGGACTGATTACACTGTTTAACTGAAATTCAAATTCAGCATTTTTCAAAGCAAGAAAAAAAACATCAATTTACATTAAATTGCACACCATAGCAGAAGTAAGGCAGCGGGAAGCTGTGAGGCATTTTTTTGGTTTATTTTTGTTTTTTTGTTTTTTTTGGGGAGGGGGGGGGGGTTGTTTTTGTATTATAACAGCCAAAAAAATGTCTTGTCCCTTTCAACCATAACTCTTCAACATCTGTAAATCTATCATTCATTATTTTATTGTATTCAAACTAAACCTTTATTTGTTAATGAGAAGCCACAGTCGACATTCTCTCATTCCAAATATCTTTTGTTAGCTCAAGACTTGGTAGTTAGATATTTTTTTGTTTAGTAAGAAACCAGAGTGGAATCACTTGCTTGTTACTGAAACAATGTGGGTAAATTTTTGATGGTTCTTATTGCTTACCCTGATATGTCTTCTACTTGTCCCTATCTCTCAGTTGAGTCTGGAGCCTGAGACCTTATGCTCAAACCCAAACGCAGAAGAGGAGCCCACCAGTGTGTCTACATATTTCCTCAGTGACATCTTCACCGAGGTGGACGAACCAGAGGTGCCGGAGTGAGGGACTTACTTCAAGAGAAAACGAAGCAGTAGAGAAGAGGAGAAAGTTAAGGATGTGCTTTATACAAAAATCCTGAATGAAACCTGTGGATTGCAGGTAGCATTTCCTAACTGTCATTAAGAAAACTGGTTGTAAGAACTTAAATGCCAGCTGCCTTTTACATTGTGTAAACATTTCATGATGAATGGATTCCAATTTTTTTGTCCCCTAAGATGTACCTTTACACGTCAATCTCATGGTATATTTTGGCAGAATAGAGCTTGTTCGCTGTATTTCATTATAATTGAAGTTGGGAAAGTCCAAAATCATTTTTCAAGCTATTCTGTCTTCACAGCTTCACTATCCACAATCATTTTGATGGATTTACCTGTACTGTGATGGATGTATGAGAACAGATACATGTCAACTCAAAACACACTAGAACCTGAAGCAGCTGCCCATTGGCTCCTGTTGTGTGTTTGAACCAGCAGGTGTTCTGTTCTTTTTTGCACCAAATTATTGTCTTGTGGTGAGTTTTGACAGTAAAAAACGTTATCTGTACCTTAATACGCATCTTGTTTCTCTCCATTCATTTCTCTTATAAACCTGAATTTATCTTCTCTATCATGACAGCCATTCATCTTACCTTCTCTCATGTTGGATTTTTTTTTGCTATTACTCCATAGATATAAAAAAGAACACTGCCAGGTGTTACGTCTTATAAGGTTTTATTCTATAGTTGAACTCAACTAACTGAATCATTTTCCTGTTGTATGCAAGGTGTATACAAGCAGGAGTATGAATATGTATCATACAGAAATTGTAAATATGTTAATAAAATTTTATGATGCTCTGTCTTTGCTATCTTGTTTTTTGAGATTTTTTCTGAAGTGATAAAATGGTGAAAAACATCAGTGATTGATTATCTATTTTAATGCATCTGAATAATGCTAATGGATTAGCACATAATAATAATAATAATAATAATAATAATAATAATGGTCAGGTAGAAACTCAGAGTGCTTTACAATTAAATGATTTGAAACTGAGAATCTAGAAGAATTAAAGTATGAAATACCATTTTTTAAAAACTTGTTTTCATGTAAAATGTATTACTATGATTGTCAAGAAGTCAAGAATGATGATCCGTTCATTTAGAATTCATTTCTTTGCATATGTGTGCTTTCTGTAATATTGTGGAAATACTAGTTAATATTAATCCTTCTCATGCGGACCTGGTTCAACAAATGAGTCCTTTATGAGGGTAAAACTAAAGAGTTGTGGGTAATTAATTTTTTTTTTTATTTTAAAGGATTTAAGCATGAAGCACTGATTTTTTCAAATGTTTTTCATGTATCACCAAAATTGTCAGAAAGTAATGAATGAATAAGGATCATTTCACTTAGAGTTCATTAGTTTTAAAATAATTGTTTTAAAGTCATACTTAATATTGTGTTTTGTAATCCTTCTCAGGTGTTAATTTGGGTGTGCATTTGAGTGTTTTCCAGACTGTCATCTGCTTCAACAAAGTCCTTTATGAGGGTAAAACTGAGGCATGGTTAGAAAAAATGTAAAATTGAGAATTTAGAATGATTGAAGCACGGAATATGAATTTTTCTCAAAATGTTTATTACCAAAATTGTTAGGAAGTCAAGAATGACTTTGGTCATTAGACATTACAGTTAGGATAACTTTATATTTTGTCATACTTAATATTATGTGTTTTGTAATCCTTGTGTGTTAATTTACCCACCCCTGCATGTTGGTGTGTTTTCCAGGATTTCCACAAATCAGTCCTTAATGAGGGTAAAACAGTATTTTGGTCGGAATACACTCTGATGTTCAAGTTTACATAGCACATTATCGCACACAAAAAGGTCATTCAATGTGCTTTTCAGGAATAGAATACAAAATAAAACAAAATATAATAAAATAATGAAAGAAATAATAGCATACATACAAATTCAACTGAGGAAAATTAAAAGTGCGCTAGAAGTGCTGATATTTAAAAGAGGGCGGAGAATATTCCTTTTTAGCAGCTTTTCAACACTACACTTGGTGCAGATCTGATATTGAGGGGCAGTTAGCTGAACAGCATAGCGGATAAACACCATTTCTTCATGTTATGTTTCAGATCTTCTCAGCACTAGCTGAGCAGCTCCTGCAGATCTAAGAGACCCACCAGGAATATTTACTTCAAACAAATCAGAGATGAATTAACCATTGAGTGACTTGTATACAATGAGTAATGCTTTTAAATCAGTTCTGTACAGAACTGGGAGCCAGTGCAAGCACCTGAGGATTGGAGTGATCCGCTGTCCTGTTCAGAACAGGAGCAGGTTGGTAAACAGTGCTCTGTTCATTCAGTGCAGACGCATGTGATCAGACTTTCTGCTGCACGTCTCGGCATGTCCAGCAGGTGGCGCTGTGCTTTTCTCAGACCAGACCGCAGTACTTTTCAGAGCCTCCCAGATTGTCCCACATTGGGACTTGAAGTGCAGGCAGAGCAGATCTCTCAGTGTAGCGAGTCTTGTTTTACTTTTTCGTAGTGTAAACTAGACTTTTTGCAGATTTTGTGGCGATTAGTTAACCCGCCTGGCCAGTTCGGCTCTGCTACTTGAACGTCCTCGTGTTCTTCAGAGATGTTCTGCAGGAACCAGACCTCCAGGGCCACGGTGGCTCGAGGCTCGGCTGTGGAGATGGAGGTCCGCAGGGGTCACTTTCGGCTCAGCGTGTTTGAAGACTCTGCACAGGTGGGCCAGGGGGGCGATGTGGGGTGACCTGTAGCGCGCCCACTCTGTGCTGTGATAAAGTGTTTACTTCTTAGAGCTTTGTGATATATCGTCCGTACTGGTACACCGAGATATTGATAGTCATGGAAATCGATCCATATAAATATTAATACTCCAGGCATTGATTGTTTATAAATCTTGTGTTGATTATAATATTCCTATTCCAGAAAATAGCAGTGTTTACTTCTAAAGCTGTGTCATAAATTGTCGGTACTGGTACACTGAGATATCGATAGTCTTGGATTTTGCTCCATACTGATACTGATATTCCAGGCATTGATTGATGTAAACATTATATTGATTGTAATATTCCTATTCCTGCAGATAGCAGGCTTTAAAAAATTGCCATCTTTGATACCATTGTTGCTGAAAGACCCTTTTAAACATACTTATTCAACATCTGTAAATCTATCACTCAATATTGCACTATATTTAAACAAAACCATCTTTAATAAGAAGCCACAGTCAACATTCTCTCATTCCAAATTTCTTTCATTAGATCAAGACTTAGTAGTTAGATTTTTTTGTTTACTAAGAAACCAAAGTGGAATACCTAATTTGTCACATTCACAGTTATGCATGCAGTGAAATGTGTCCATGAAGCTGTGCAATATAGTTAAAATAAATAATGAAAATTAAAGGCTTGAACTAAGTCATTATATTAATGCTTGGCAACGATAATAAAAAAAAAAATCACGATTAATCGCATGGTTTTCTGCTATTAATTGTGATTAATTGCATGGTTATATGCAAAATTAAATAATTCAAACATAGTGTATTGCGCACTTGGATTTTAAAAGTACAGCTATATGAACACAAGTGCAATAACATTTGGTTTGCAAACACTTTATTTAATTTTTAACAGCAGTATTTCCTTTAACACACTTACACAGCTGCAGTTCAGATGTTTCTTATAAATCTCAACTTAAACATTAATGTAATCAAATCTAATATATTAGACCAAAGCTATTTGCCTCTGCAGGGCATTCATGTTTTATCTAGTTTACCCTCAGAGTCCAGAGCATGGGGAGCAGAACCATTAGCCTATAGCAGCTGCAAAGGTGGACCAACTCTATATGAAAGTATGTATCTGAATACAGTGTCATTAAAGTCCCTGTTGGTGTAATGGTCAGGTGTCCCATTACTTTTGTCCATATAGTGTAAGATGACTTGTGGGCATTTGTATTGTCCATCACAAGAATTTACAAGTTTTTAGACACTTTTCTTCTGAATCAAGAATATCATGGTGAATCTGTCCTCTCTTTGCTGCTGTACTCTTCTGGGAAGATTTTACACTATGGTTGGAACATTGCTGTGATGATTTGATCGTGTTCAGCCACAACAGTAGGTACTGATGTTGGATGAATAGTTATGGAACATGGGGGGCAGAACCATTATGGCACCTGCAAAGGGGTACCAACTCCATATTAAAGTCTAATTATCTGAATGCAGTTTTATTAAAGTCCCTGCAGGTGTAATGGTCAGGCAGCCCAATACTTGTGTCCGTATAAGGTAAACAAAGGTAATGGGACGCCTGACTCCCGCGAAAACCAGCTGACATGTAGAGCTGTGTGCTGCGCGCATGCACGAATCCAAAAAGCACAAACTTTTAAAACAAAAGGATTAAAAAAAAAACTGCGTTAACGCCCAATAAAATATATATATATATACCCCTGGTACCGTCCCCACACACTGCTCCCCCACAACAAACTACTACATCTCACACTGCTCCACACACAGCTCCCTCAGGGTGCTGCATTACTGGCCACCCACTGCTACACTGCTACAGAAGAACTGTTCACACTGTGTGCTGTCCTGTGTTCACACATGACAAAAATGGCCACTTTTTATACATATGATGGAATGGTCTTTCGAATCCATGTCTGCAGATTAAACATTTGCGCTGTTGAGCTTTTATTTTCTGTAAAATTTAACTTTTTAACTTTTGAGATCGTATTTATCCAGATTGAATCCACAGGACTTTACAAACAGCCGTCACACCGGAGCCAACCTACGGTGATATAATTTCACAGTGAGGAGGAAAAGTCAAGCAATTAAAGTGTGTGTGAAAGTGAACAAGTAGGAATGCAGCAGAGATTTTATATTTCTCAAGAAGAACAAATTTAAAGTCGTGTAAATAAAATTTTAATTCAAATTCTCCCATCTCTGTTTACCAAATGGCGGTTTCTGTTCCTTTGTGATTATTTGATTCAAAACGGTGCGGAACATGCTCCTCCCTGTTCACCGCAGAACACGGAAATGTGAACCCTGATCCAGGTGCTGAGCGACATCAGCCGTTCTGTCTGGTTTTAATGTTTCCTACTTGTTTGAGCTAGTTTTCACATTCCAGAAAGGAATTGAAGGCAAATTCACCCATTTGATACATTTACACATAGACAAACACACACACATAGTTAAGACTGGCTGTATTTCTGTCTTAGAGGAATGTAAATGCTCATAGCAGATGCAGTTGAGTAACATAGTGGACTTTGCCTGCTGTGGCCTAATCTTTAAATAAATGATTTATTTCTAAACAATGACAAATTATTCTGGGATAATACATAAAAACACAACATGCCCTAAATAAGGTGATGTAATGACAGCTGGAAAGAATTATTTTAGAACTAAAATTGGAAGAGAGAGTGGTACCAGTAAGATTATATGTGTGCTTTTTACAATGGCCTTAATAACATCAGCTTTAGAATCAAATAGGTTCAATCAGTCTAAACCAGACTGCATGGTTTTCTGGGTCATAAAATGACTGGGATAGATTCAGAGAAATTCACATTCTGCCAGCAAGCCAAACAATTGTAGTTTAATAAATGAATGAGGTCTGATGACGGGGCAACTGTTGCCAGCCCAGCACCATCTTATCAGAAGTTGCATAAGAAAAACCCCTTAGAAGTAAACCGATTAGAGAGCCATTTTAATGCTTTACAAACAATGACAGCTTCCCGCCCTCACTTGCTTTCATTACTGTGTAATCTTTAAACTGTTTTTTTAGAGCACATAAAATTGTGTTCATTCTGTAGTTACATTCTACACCCTCGCTAAACACTGTAGATCTCTGCACGTTAGCTAAATATTTTAGAATTATATCTAGAAGCTTGTACGCACCAGCTTGTAATTTTAGAATTCTGCACAGTTGCTAAGAGTTCTAGAATTCTACCCAAGTGTTCTAGAATTCAACACACTAGCTAAGAATTGTAGAATCCTACCCAAGTATTGTAGAATTTTACACAGTAAGCATTCTATAATTCTTTGTGTCTCATTCTTTAATCTATATATGTTTCCCAGAATTCTGTTCTGCAGCTAGGCATTCTAGAATTCTGCCCAAGTTTCTCAGAATTCTTCACACTAGCTAGGCCTTCCATGAGCATTCTACAGTACATTCTGTGCTTTTTTTCCCCCCAGAATTAAAGCATTACAGTGTTTCAACTTTCCAGAATGTGGTCAAAATTCTATGCACTAGCTAAATATTTATTTTCTACACCAGTTTACTGTTCTAACGCATTCTTTGCACTAAATATTTGTCATTTGCACAGTGCAAGTGTAGCTCTGAGCTCAGGGATGCATCTGAAACAAGAACCTGTGCTTTGAAATAATGTTTTTCACACACAAGAGAATTGTGTGTGTGTGTGTGTGTGTGTGTGTGTGTGTGTGTGTTTAACCCTAGACATGCATTCCAGCTCAAGACAGACCTCAGTACTGCCCTTGCGAATTAAACCCAGAAGCGCCATCAATGGCCTGGCTGTTCCTCTCTCTGTATAAATCACGATTCAGTGTTTAAAAGAGAGTGACAAAAATAACATTCCCAGCCCCTCCTTTCTGCACATTCCTGTGTTTACCACAACCATTACTGTTGCCTAATACTGCCTAATAAGTCAGTGTAAGAGAATGTGAAAGTTCTTTTTGTTTTCCCAGTTGTTTTAGGTAATGCAGCCTCTGACTTGGTTAATACATTGTGACTGAGTCAGGAACTAACTGTGTCAAAGCCATTGCCCGACTTCCCAGCCCAGACTTGGCCATGCAGCCTGACCTCATTCCGCTCCCTCTCCCTTCCTCTCTGTTCCCTATGGGATGGAACCACTGTTCCCATAGCGCCACTCTGTGGTAGTTCTGTGGAATGCACTGCAGTACTATACACAATCCGATTCAGATTCAGATTTTATTTGTCACATACATGGTAAGACATGTAGTGAAATGCTTTTTGCAACGCCTAACCAGAAAAACAGTATGACAGTAATGGATAAAGTGTAGGTGCATTACCAACAAGACTGATTGTGCTGACACAGTAATAACAGTTATGGATAAGTGCAGGTGTTACCTGAATGTAAGAGGTACATATAAGAACTATATGGGGTGGAATATTAATGTGAACATGAATATAACGTGAATAAGAGTCATAGTTCCAGATGTTGCAGATGTTAAAAATTGAAGATAATTACAGAGACCAGATCTGCATCTTGTTCAGAGCCCAAATAGCTCGAGGCAAGAAGCTCCTCCCCAGTCTCTCTGTTTTGGCTTTAAGGGAGCAGAAGTGCTTCCCTGACCTCAACTATCAGGATGACGGAGATCTTTCATAATCTTCCTGGCTTTAGTTTGGCACCGCTTGGTGTACATGGACTGTAGGTTAGGAAGCTCAGAGAGAATGATGCATTCGGCTGAGCGCGCCACTCCTTGAAGAGCTTGTCTGTCCTGCTTGGTGCTGTTCCCAAACCAGGTGCAGATGTTTCCTGTCAGGATGCTCTCAATGGTGCAGGTGTAAAAGTTCTTAAGCACCCTCTGAGGCCGATGAAAGTCCCTGAGACGTCTCAGGAAGAAAAAACGCTGACGGGCCTTCTTCACTAGAGTGTTAGTGTTGCAGGTCCATGACAGGTTCTGAGTGATGTGAACACCCAGGTACCGGAAACTCTCCTCTGTCTCCACTGTCATTCTGCCGATGTAGAGGGCCTGGTAGTTCCTCACCTGCCTTGTGCTGAAGTCCACGATCAGCTCCTTAGTCTTGCTGACGTTTAGGATTCAGATTCAGATTCAGATTTTATTTGTCACATACACCAGCATACATGGTACATCATGCAGTGAAATGCTTTTTGCAATGCCCGACCTTAAGAACAGTAAAAAAAACAGTAAAAGCAGTAAAAATAGTAAAAATAGCAGAAACAGTATGATAGTAAGGATAAAGTGCAGGTGCATTACCAACAAGACATACACGAATCTATGATATACAGATAAGAACTATATGGGGTGGAGAATTAATGTGAATATGAGTGCAATATGGATAGAGTCTATATGCAATATGCAATATGGCTAGAGTGGATAGAGTCACAGTTGCAGGTATTAAAGTACAGTGCATAGTTGTATTGGGTGTAATTACAGAGTCCGGATCAGCAAAACAGTAGAAACAGTATGACTGTAAGGATAAAGTGCAGGTGCATTACCAACAGAACATACATGAATGTATGATATACATATAAGAACTATATGGGGTGGAGTAATAATGCGGATATGAATGTGATATAGATAGTGTCACAGTTGCAGATGTTAAAGTACAGTGCATAATTATACTGGGTGTAACTACAGAGACCGGATCTGCACCTGATTCAGGGCCCGAATAGCCTGAGGGAAGAACCTCTTCCTCATTCCCTCTGTTTTGGCTTTAAGCGCTTCCCTGACCTCAAAAGAGTAAAGAATCCATTGTCAGGATGACAGAGATCTTTCATAATCTTCCTGGCTTTAGTTCGGCATTGCTTGGTGTAGATGGACTGTAGGTCAGGAAGCTCAGAGAGAATGATGCGTTCGGTCGAGCGCACCACTCCTTGAAGAGCTTGTCTGTCCTGCTTGGTGCTGTTCCCAAACCAGGTGCAGATGTTTCCCATCAAGATTCTCTCGATGGTGCAGGTGTAAAGGTTCTTCAGCACCCCCTGAGGCCGGTGAAAGTCCCTGAGACGTCTCAGGAAGAAAAGACGCTGACGGCCCTTATTACCACAGTGTTGGTGTGGCAGGTCCATGACAGGTTCTGAGAGATGTGAACACCCAGATACTGGAAAACTGTCCATTTTCTCCACAGTCATCCCGCTGATGTAGAGGGGCTGTCTCGTGCTGAAGTCCACAATCAGCTCCTTAGTCTTGCTGACATTTAGGAGGAGGTTGTTCTCCTGGCACCAGTTCTCCAGGTTCCTAATCTCCTCCAGGTAAGCCTTCTCTGTGTTGTCAGAGATCAGGCCCATCACAAAAGTGTCATCCACAAACTTGATGATGGAGGCGGAATCTGAAGTGGCTACGCAGTCATATGTGTACAGTGAGTACAGCAGGGGGCTTAAAACACAGCCCTGTGGAGCTCCAGTGCAGAGAGAAATTTTTCCACCCTCACTGACTGTGGCCTGTCAGTTAGAAAGTTGGTGACCCACAAGCAAAGTGATGGACTGAGTCCCAGATCTTTCATCTTAATGAAGAGCTTTGAGGGGATTATGGTGTTAAATGCTGAACTGTAGTCCACAAACAGCATCCTAACATAATTACCCCTGCCCATGTCCAGGTGACATAGGGTTGTGTGCAGCAGATGGCATTGTCAGTGGAACAATTAGTCTGATATGCAAACTGTAGTGCATCCATGGTGGCAGGAAGTGAAAATGTGATGAAGTCGCTGACCAGTAGCTCAAAACACTTCATCACAACTGAGGTCAGTGCTACTGGGCTGTAATTATTCAGGCAAGCAGGCTGTTGTTTCTTAGGCACAGGGACAATGATGGACTGTTTGAAGCATGTGGGAACCTCTACGGACAGGTTGAAGATCTCAGTGAACACTGGTGCTAGCTGGTCAGCACAGGCTCTCAGGACCTGACCTGAGATAGCATCTGGACCTGCTGCTTTCCAGGAGTTCACTCTCATGAAGGTGTTCTTCATAGCATGCTCTGTAATGATGAGAGCATTCCCCTCAATGGCACCCTCCATGTGCGCATAGCTAATTCCACTGCTGTTTAAAGTGGTGTTGTTGGCTGTAGCATCGAAGCGAGCATAAAACGTGTTCAGCTCGTCAGCCAGTGAAGCGCCAGCTCTCATCATTGAAGTGGATGGTTGTTTATAGTCCATTATTGTCCTCAGTCCTGTTGAAACAACAGTTACATTGTTGTTTCTCCCCATAGCTCTGCTTTGCCTGTTTTACAAGCCGTGTAGGCAGCAGTGCCCAATCTCAGAGCATCGCAGATGGTTTTATCCACCCACAGCTTCTGGTTGGGAAACATTCTGATGACAGTTTTCTCCACTGTATCATCCGCTAGTTTCCCAACGAGTCGCACAACCGCTTCTGTAAACATGTTGACGTCATCAGAGCTGTGCCGAAACCTGTCCCAGTCTGCATCTTCAAGCATGTCCTGCAGTGCCAAACGCTGGCAGAAATTGAGATCTATAACAGTTCTTAAACAGAGTGTAAGAGTGGTCCAATGTCCTTGTGCCCCTAGTGGGTTCAGAAGAGTGGGCATTTGAATTAGAACAGCGAGGGCAGAAAGAAAAGGATTCACAAATGGAATTGCAGCTTGTTA
Organism: Hydrocynus forskahlii; assembly: GCA_037974365.1. NCBI lineage: Eukaryota > Metazoa > Chordata > Actinopteri > Characiformes > Alestidae > Hydrocynus > Hydrocynus forskahlii. The sequence continues at coordinate 16,829 of JBBPCX010119847.1, forward strand.
ATGCTAAATTGGAACAAATGAAAAGAGAGAGTCAGGACCGTCTGCGCCAGCATGATCATGCTTTTGTTCCGAGAGACCAGACATTTTTTTTAAATTGTTCGAACGTGTTGCAGTGGAAAGATCATGGCCAAGGGATGAATGGGTCACCTTAATTCACAGTGAGGTAGCAGGTAAGGCCCAAGAGGCATATATTTCTTTAGGTTTTGCTGACAGTAGTGATTATGAAACTGTTAAAAAGGCTGTGCTGCGGGTATATGACTTGGTGTCAGAGGCTTACAGGCAGCAGTTTAGGCATACAAAATTGTCACCTGGGCAGAGCTACGTAGATTTTGCCAGGCAACAAGAATTGATGGCTGCGGGCATGTGAGATATACACACTTGGAAGAGCTGCGCCAGCTGATATTATTAGAGCAGTTTAAGACCAGTGTGCTGAAATGGCCAACAATTATGTTCTGGTCCATCGTGAGCCTTGGAAGAGTACACATAGCTTGACCAGATCTCCAGGTGTAGATGGTAAGAAAGATATTGGGAAGCCCAGTCAGTCTCAGTCTTACTCCATTGTCAGTCTCTCCAGGTAAGCCTTCCCAGCCTCCTTCCCAGTTGGCAGAAATAATATGCCACTACTGTAAGAAACCAGGGCAAATGAAGTCTAGGCGCCGGTTGCTCGCATGGAGAAATCAGAGTGGTGGCTATCAGCCTGTGTCCCTAGTGTCCACTGCGGGTAGGCAAGAGCTGTCTCTTGTGTCTGTCAGTGTAGACTCTGATGTCTATAAGAGTTTTGTATTTCAGGGTATGGTTGCATTGGAAGAAGGGGAGAGGGAGTTGCCAGTGACCATACTGAAAGACACAGGTGCTGCTCAGTCTTTGGAGGTGTCTAGCTTGTTTCCATTTTCTGATCGTACCTCTTGTACTTGTTAAAAGGTTTTGGAGGTGAATATGGTGCTGTTCCACTCCATAGAGTATTTTTGCAGTCTAGCTTGGTTACTGTGTTGGTTATGGTGGGTGTAGTACCCTCTTTGCCAGTAGAAGGTGCAGACCTACTGATCAATGATCATGCAGGCAGTCAGGTCTGTGTAACCACTGTTGTTAGTCTTGTACCCTGTGAGTCTCCAGACACTCTTGACACTCCAGCTTGTGTTGTGACTCGTTCTCAGTCTTCTCAGGAAGCCAGTTCTTGTGAACCAGTTGATCAGCCTGTTGAGCTGGCGGACACTTTCTTTGCTGCTTTAGGTAGCCTGCCTGATGCCCAGCAGTATAGCTGTGAGGCTCTTGTTGCTGGAAAGAAGGAAGATCCACCCCTGTATGTGGTCAGGAATGGTGCAGCTAGCTTTGAAGAAAGCAGAGATATGGCTCAAGGATTTTACCTTAGGGATGATGTACTGATGAGGAAGTGGAGGCTCTCAGATCGGCCTGCCACTGAGGTGTGGAGTGTTGTGGACCAAGTGGTGTTTCCTTAGAGCTTTAGGGCAGAGATATTGTGTTTAGCCCCTGAAACGCCAATGGCTGGCCACTTTGGAATTCGGAAAACTCAAGCTAAAATCCTTAGACACTTCTGTTGGTCTCATCTACACAGAGACGTTGTAGCATTTTGTAGATCTTGTCACACCTACCAGGTAGTGGGAAAACCCAGCCAGGCCATTCCACCCGCCCCATTGTGTCAGGAGCCTGTAGTGGAGGAGCCGTTCTGTAGGGCATGAGCCACCTGACAAGCTGCGGGTAACCAGTCTCTAAATGTTGCCACATACTGCAACACATTCTCTTCACAGGACTCTTTCACAAGCCTTTCCTTGACTATTTACAAGGGTCCACGGACCTCATGGCCGAACACAAACTAAAAGGGCGTGAAACCTGTGGCCTCACTCACACTATTTCTGAGTGCAAACAAGAGGAGTGGAAGAGCTGCATCCCAATCCACTGGATGCTGAACTGAGTAGTCCTTAATCACAGTCTTTAGGTTTGATGGTAATGTTTGATTGCCCTCTGGGACTGTGGATGGTATGCTGAAGAGGTGACCTGCTCTATTCCCAGTTCGCACAACACATCCTGGAACACACCAGACACACAGTTTGATATGCAGCTCTTCCACTCCTCTTGTTTGCACTCAGAAATAGTGTGAGGAAAGGCTTGTGAAAGAGTCCTGTGAAGAGAATGTGTTGCAGTATGTGGCAACATTTAGAGACTGGTTACCCGCAGCTTGTCAGGTGGCTCATGCGAACTGAAAGGGGGCTCAGGGTCGCATGAAAACTCAATTTGACAAGAAGGCTATTGAAAGATCTTTTAATCCGGGAGATAGGGTCTTGGTGCCTCTGACATGCGGGGTAATGGGTTGAGTACTCAATTCAGTGGTCCCTACACACATTTTGTTTGTCATTTAACCCCATGTCAGCAAACAGAAATGACTGCTTTGATAAGAGAGTTTCCAGATTTGTTTAGAAATGTTCCAAGCTGTACCAACATAGCTATTCACGATGTTGAGACAGGAGATGCAGTTCCAATTAAGCAACATCCTTATAGGTTGCCACCAGCTAAAGTTCTGAAGGTGGAGGCGGAACTGGAGTATATGCTGTGGATAGGGGTGACAGAACCGGGTCAGAGTGCCAAAGGCTGTGCCTAAGGCTGATGGGTCCACACGGCATGGAAAATTCTCCAGCGACTTTTTAGCGAGTGATGAGCCAGATTACATCTGGTTTGTCTAATATTGTAACATGTATTTATAATGTGGTTACATATAGTACACCCTAGCATAATCATGTGCATGCATTATTTGAGAAACTTCAGCAGGCTAACTTGGTGGTGAACCTGCCAAAGTGCGGTAGGGGCCAGGTCACATATTTGGGTCATCGTGTTGGCCAGGGAGCAGTGGCACCCACGCATGTCAAGGTGCAGGCCATTATAGGTTTGCCAGTGCCAAGAACACGGCGTGAACTTATGAGGGGCCTTGGCATGTGTGGATTTTATTGTCGTTTTGTTCCAAACTTTGCTGCAGCTGTAGAGCCCTTGACCAACCTTCTCAGAAAGGATGTCAGATTTAAATGGTCAGAGCAGCTTTTGACAGGTTGAAGGCAATCTTGTCCTGTGACCCAGTGCTAAGAGCACCAGACTTCGATGCTCCGTGTAAGTTGGCTGTAGATGCATGCGAGGTTGGGGTCAGAGCTGTTTTGTTGCAGGCTGATGCTTAAGGTTACAACCGCCCAGTAACTTACTTTTCCAAGAAGCTTGATAAATACCAGTGGGCATATTCAACTATTGAGAAGGAAGCACTGGCACTTCAATTCAATTCAATTCAGTTTTATTTATATAGCGCTTTTTACAACCAGGTTGTCACAAAGCAGCTTTACAGAG